>OZ034979.1:25060483-25230483 GCA_964030785.1 Siderastrea siderea | reverse complement strand
CATAGTCACTTTACCTTGTAATCAGACTTGATATACTGCTTTGCCTCCATGAGTGCTTTCTGCCAACGGTCGAGCCAGGTACGGTCACTGCTCAGTTTGGGAAGCATGGCAATGAGCTCGTCGAAAGCTTTTCCGCCGTCTGCCGCAATATAGTCCAGACCATGAAGTGATCGTCTGACAGTCGCAGAGCACGACGAAAGTATGCGCAGCATCGTTGACCTACTGAATGGGGTAAACTCTACCTCCTCGCAGTATTGCTTGTATTGCGCCACAATGCGCTAAGGAATGAGTGTCCGTATAATGTTTGGCGTCTCAACAACCGTTCCGTCCGCAAGAGCTAACGTTTTCTGACCAAAAGGAAGGTCCTGTATGACGTGGGGACTCGTGATGAATGTTAAGAAATGGTCGAGCCGCTCCTCATTGACTCTCATTCGAGGACTCTTTGAGATGGTTACAGGCGTCCCCCGACCAAACCTAAATGCGTGCTGCCTGGCCGTCTTCACCCGGTACTCTGTGATGTTTGAAAGGTACCGCTGTATGACAGTGTAGGGCACCAAGTCAGCCATAATCGACAGGATCTGCCTCTGGGTGTCCCATGTTGAAGCGTACCTATACGCCTCCACGAGTGACGTCAGATATTTATCCTCCCCCGCAGAGATTGGAGACGGCAACCCGATGGATTTCTCAACTTCGCCGGACTTGAGGAGAGCCTCCCATAAATTGCCACTGTCCTCAGGACTTATGATTCCCAACGTCGAGACTATGGCATCTGTCGCTGTTCCAATATACTGACGCTTGGCTTTGGAGGAGGTCAGTTGATTCCAGGGCTTTTTCTGGACGGTGAGGATTGGTTTGTCGCAAACAGTAAGGAACTCATTGAGCTTCGCGCGACGTATTGCCAAACTGACACTTTTGCCCCTGTCGTCACTGGAGGACAGTTCACTGCTGCTTGGGTCCGTTGCCTCCGGTACATACAGACTGGTAATGGACACATTCGACATAGCCTGGCACAGACCACTCACAGCGCTTCCAGGTTTCTATTTTGCAAACAAAAAGATGAAACGTTATTTTCTCTATAATATCAAAGTCGAACCCTTTGGGCTGCACAGTCTCAGTGTGTTGGCCATAACCTATTAGCTTGTAGCTCGTTACTCACACGAGTTGCTGTGAAAGACGCGCGATGAGACTGGCGTTTCATGATTCCGGTGTTTCGTATGCGAAGGCGTACTAACAAGAACAAAACAATTTCTATACTGAAACTAATAGCCGGGTAACCAATAGTTTTGAAACAAAAACAACGAAGCACAGCCAGAGAGTTTTTATTGACAATATAATTACTAACCGTTCCATTACTCTCGTCACTCGAAGGGGACGCCGACTCTTCCTGAACATAGACCTTACGTGGGAGTGTGTGCCGAGTTTCTCTGGAGCTGGCGGTTGCACTGTCCTCTGGCGGATGAGGCTTTGCCTCTTCAGTAAGGGAGCCACGACACGCCCTACAGATTGCTGACAAAGAAAATAACAAAGCTATGATACCGGGGAATGGAAAGCCTTGATTTTAGAACGCTGGATTTCTTCTTTCGGCGCGGAGAGTATACTTATACTGGTCCTTCATACCTTGTGGGTTGCCAATGACAAATCTACACGCCGAGAAAGTATGATAATAAGACTAGGCACCAAGTATTAGACATCTACGTGTGGCTTTAAATTTTTGCGGGTTCTAATTTTTGCAATTTTGCGGGGTTTTTTCGCGATCCGCAAAAATAAGTTCCCACAAAATAAAACTGCCGCAAATTTTTTTCTCGCAAAAAATATACTCCACTGTAGAAATTATATACAAAAATACTGGTCTGAAGATACTGGTCAGAAAATCGCAAAAGTTAATTCCCAGCAAGAAAAACCAGTCTCTTCCAATCGCAAAAATTAGTTCCCGCAAAACACAAAAAAACGGCAATCCGCAAATTAAACTCTCGCAAAAATTTAGTGCCCCACGGTAGGCAATCAAGGTATACTAAATATCACAATTTCATGCAAAAATCCCATCATCACTCAGAGTACTATACTTACGAGATCCAACTGGCACAAGTATCGACGTAAGCTTGTAGATCAACTTGGACTGTGCAAAAGAAAGCGTCCTTTCTTTCCTTCTTCTCTTGGTGACATGATGGGGTGCGAGAGCCAGGGGAACTTTACATAACTTTTGCTGGCAGCGCCATCCGATACCAAAATCGTCGCGGTGCTTCGGGCAGATCGACATTTGAAAGCTCGAGTCATCAAATTCAAATACACCTGGGACGGACGATAATAACAGGAACAATAATTCTAACAATAATAAATGGCAATCCCCTAAGTATATTCATTGCCCGACGAAGGAAAAAATCGCACGAGTTGCGTAGTGGCAAGGGTGATACTGATCTTGCCTCCCGAGCAGTTGATGTCCGCGGGCGCATTCTGGGGCGTTACAGACAATAGTAAAATCCACTTTTAGCGCTTCCCTCGTGAGCTAGGGGACAGTTTTTATCATAGAGGGGAGCAGGCATTGTTGCTTTGCTAGAGAATCGTCCCTAGCGCGCCCGCACGCGCGCGTTGGATTTGTTGTTATGAAATTCTATATGTAGATCTGACTTTGCCCCACAAAGGAAATAAAGGTAAATTTTTACCATAGTTTTTATCACAGTTATCACAGTTTCATCAAATTTTTGTCGCAGTTTTATCACATAGTTTTTATCACATTTTTCTCTCAGTTTTTATCATAGAGGGGAGCAGGCATTATTGCTTTGGTAGAGAATCGTCCAAAGCGCGCTCGCGCGTTAGATTTGATGTTATGAAATTCTATATGTAGATCTGACTTTTGCCCGGCAAAGGAAATACTGAACGGTTAATTTTACGCGAAAAACGTTATATCACACGAGATATTTTTCAAAACATGCTCGAGGATCCAGCGTTGTTTTATTTCCGGCTCCTCTGGGAAAGACCGTAAAGAGCGCTGGGTCTCCGAGCAATTATCAAAACTGTTCTTATACGCGGGCTTCCTTGCCTTACTGGGAGTACCGTAAAATTCAAAAATAAGGCACCCCCCATTTTATAAGCCCCTGCCCTCAAATATAGGTCCATTATTCTTGAAACGTAAAATACTCTCCATAAAAAGCCCTTGAGCCTAAAAAGTGGAATTTAACTTTCAATTTTTTGTCATAGAGTTCCTGTTGTATATAGTGCAGTACTTGCATTTTAGAACAACGTAAAAAACCGGTCGGGTAACAGATTTTCCTTGAATCCTACGGCGGATATTTTCAGTCTCAGTTTGCCCAGTTTTGTTGGGGACTGGCCATTAGATATTTTAGGGGAGGAGTACAGAAATTCCAAAATAAAAACCGTGTAAGCCTAAATTCCAAGGAAAACAGTTCGTGCAAGGACAAAAAGAACAAAAAGTGATAAATTGTCACACAAAATAAAAAAAACTGCACCTTCCTCCCTCGTCCGTCACTTTGTCACAGGATGAATTGCAAGTTATTTTAGGTTTAGTAGAAAGTAAACAGTTTTTTTGGGTTCTAGAAAGTTATGCTAATCAATGACCGTGTAAGATAAGCTTATAGCTAATTTTAAGACATACTTATCACGTAACAACCTTTACGTTTAGTCAACGGCAGCGCTCAATTCTATACCAAATGCTATTTTATTTTACATATTTCGAATTGAAGAAAATTCGTAAAAAGATCACCTTGTGAAAAGGTTCTCACTTGCGTGAGTTCTGAAATGATATATCTTTCTAATTGCTTTTTAATGGTCAAGACACCCTGACTACAAGTTTGACACGACTTTCCTTAAATAGAGATAAGTTTTCTTTCTAAAGAGTTTTAAAAGTGTTTTTGCAACCTCTCATTAATTAGTTAGAATAAAACTTTGACGTTTAAGTTTAGATACGTTCTCACGAATATGAATAGGGCGCTGTCCATGTTTTGCAATTAGTTTAAGTTTAAATGTTACTTTTTAGTTATAACAGCGTAACCTTAAATTAAAATTATACCGGCAAAAAGAACTGTGCAAATAATAATGTACTTCCGGGATATTTATTTGTTAATAAGTTTCTTCTTTAGTTGTGTAAAATCTTTTCAAGCAAACTGAGCTTTTCATTTTAATCATATGATAATTAGTTTCTACCTTGTCAAGATTATTGTCAACCAGTTACAGGCAATTAATATTAAGAACGACTATAAATATAGAAAAGAAGTTTAAGACTTATACACAGAGAATTGTAAGTTTTGAGAAGAGTAAGTTTTGCGTATTAAGTTTTGAAACGGTCCTCTCGCAGCAGCGAGTCGCGCTTATTAAAACCACCTAGAGGACACAAAAAACCCTCTTTTCACACCTTAGTGCTTTGACTCGCGAATGGACGTTCGATAATATATCTCCACATCGTAGCCAATCAGCGCGCGCTTTATAACCGCTGATTGCCTTATCACGTGATAAAATACCAAAAATATATATATATATCAGACCGAGAGGAAGAAAATCGCGTGCGGAGTGTAATACATTAGCTCTAGCTTGCAAAAAAGCGTTCCACGCTTTTGACACCTGTTCATTGATAATCATCTTATGAGAAAATAGGTAGATCTTTTTATTTTTACCTGCCATATGACTACAATAGTGCAACTCGGCGCGCGCACGTACACAACACTAGAGTACAGCTGAACGTAGGATTAAAAATAAAACATGTATCAAACTTACCTGCCCTGGCTAATATCAGCTCTGCTTCAGTGTTCAAACCACAGTTAGCAACACTGGCTTGCAGGGTGTCTGTAAAGTGGCGCTCAATTGATCGGTTGCACTCTCCGATGCATACGTACTCTGTGCTCGGGTATTTGGTACTTGAGCCACACTCGCCCCCAACCAGCGCTCCATATTCGCACTGTATCGCTGTATCGTCGCACATTAGCGAGCAGACTTGTACTACCTGGCAATGATGCTTACTTATTTTCAGCGCTAGTTTTTAGAACGAGACCGGGCTATCAAGATTGATGCCGCAAGTGCAAGATCAGACTGTACCGGGACGCTGTTACTTGTGCTTTGCATGAGAGCGTATTGCAAAAGTATTGCACAACGCATTACGGTATTTCCCAATCTGATAGAAATCAGGACAAATATGGGTAACAAAAACAAACAAAAAGGAACACGTGTATTTACGTAGCGTTAATGAATACTGTTTGGCACGTTCGGGGATCACAAGTCTGCGATGGTAAAAACTGCAAAGGATGAAAATTTGAGATTGCCAGCTCATTTCAATGTCATACCTACAACATGCTAGATTAGAGATGGCATTTTTTTCACAGCTCAAAAATAATCCTGAAGTAACCGGTCAGTCCCTGTGTGTCATGTTATGTAACGCAATCTCGACTCACATAATAGCACTTCCACGAGACTCGTGACACGTCGAGCGCGCGGGGATTTCGCTGTAGTTTGCCTCAGTTTTTGCGGAAATGAAGACAAACAAGGACACAAGGTACAAACAAACATATTGTAGACCTGATTATATACTAGACAGGATAGATATTTGGTGTAGATTTTGAACACTTTGCTGTGTCGTGATAAGAACTTGACCCACATGTTTACATTAGCGAGGCAAGTTCAAATACCTGAAAGCCGGGATATGAGTTCTTTTCGGCCGAAAATTGGTGTACAAATTTTCCACCTAATGTCTATGAAGCATGTTTGTATCACTGTGGGACTTGAGATTGCCTAAATTAAATGTATTTTGGCTGAAACATTTGTTTCAGTATTGATTTGTGTGTCGCGCCGAACCTCAAAACTGTCAAGTCAGAAAGATCAAATTTCACTCAAGTGCTCCCTGAATTTCGCGTTCCCATAAATTCATTTCATGTGTTGCCCAAAGTTTTAAAACCATATTTTGAAAGTTTAGAGATTGCTTTTTAATGTGGAATGTCTTTTGCTGTTTGAAACTATGTACCGGGTGTGATTTTGGGCCTTCGAATTTGGACACAATTTTGCTCGCGTGAAATCCTCGAAATTGTGTAAATATTTAAAAATCTGTAAAATATTCTAGTCGCAATCAATTCAAGCACTTGACCACTCAAAATGTGTGTTAAATTCCCTTTAATACGATAAGAAGCTTTTTGGGTTGAATGATGTTTGAATTAGATTCAAATCGAGCTCTTTTCGTAGCCCGGTATCGGGCCCCGAAAAAGTGGTCTGGCGGAGGCCGTGAAGCGCCCAAACTTGACACCCGCCGTATCGCCAAAATATTTATCTGATGAAACTCAAATTTATATTTTCGTTAATAGAATACATAGGGTAGTCTACAGAATTTTTGGGGGATTTTTCAAAATTTTTATATTTCCCACCCTTGGTCGATATTTACAGACATCCGCTCTTAAGTAACATTTTCGAAGATAGCTCCCCAAAAGTGTTCTTCTGGCAAGTTATCAGGATTTTCGATTTTCTGAGCTTGTCCGCCGATTCTCGATATTTACAGTCAGAACCTCTTAAATTATAGACTCTGTACAACACGATCAAATCAGTGGTGCACAAAATAATTTAAAATCTGCTTTGACTGATGTGCACTATTATTTACACATTGATTCATGAGAATTAGCAATTAATTTTAGAAAAAGTTCCGGTTTATCCACCTTTCCGTATTTGAACGGTCACAACGTAAGAATTCATCCACAGACTCAAAAGTGTTCCAATCACCTTGGCAGCATAATAAACAGCAATGTAGCATTCATTTGACTGGTCATACTGTAGGCCAGATCACATTCCCAGACTCAAAGAGTAGAACTACTTTCTATAGCACAACTGACTAGCATGACAAGAAAGTGTAGCTTTCATTTGAATTGTCACACTCAGGGATTTCACTCACCTACTCAAAAGTTAGAAATGCCTTGTACAGCATAATAAACAGCACCTTGTACAGCATAATAAACAGTACCACAACAAAGTACTGCTCAGTACTTAGTTTTCATCTGAATGGTCAAACTTCTAAGATTTCACTCCCAGACTCAAATAATAGAACTGATTTCTACAGCACGATAAACAGTACCACAGGAAAACCAAGCTAAATAGTTTTATTCCCCATGATAACACTTTAGAATTTCATCTACAACTTCAAAAGGCATAACCACATTATCGAGGAATAGAAGTTCGGACTCTGGAAAGAAAAGGTCAAGTGCTAATCTGGCCAAAATGGGACACGTGGCTAATCTCCCAACGGTGGCTAGACTGTATATGAACGGGATATTCGTGTGTTATCAATAAACGACTAGAAACTTGCAGGGAGGTTTATCTGCAAACACGAGGCGAAGCCAAGTGAGTTATTGCCTGATAAGATTCCCAACATGAAAACTGTTCACCAGGTAATAAATGATTTCTTTTTAATCACGAAAACTAAGGCGCATTACAACGAGACAATTTTTCATTGTTGCTGGCCACGCTGTTACGAAAAAGTAGAAATCAAGGTACGCCTATTTTTTTTTTTTGAAAGAATCTGTAACAACTTTGATCTTCTCTGGCCATCCATTCAAGTTTTCGATTCCTGGTATTCTGGTTTTAAGATTTCCGTAGATAAAAGTTACAGTTCATTTCAATGTATCATTCGCTTTCGAGACCAATTTGCGATGACGAATTTGTCTAACATACGACACCTGGCCAACTCTGTTGTCTCAACAAAGGTGGGGTCCTATACAGTCAGCTCCCTTCTTGAGCAAACCTTCAGTCTGGTTATCCTGCTATTGCGAATCAGTATTCATTCATTCGTCCGTTCGTTCATTTCATTTACTTAAAAATCAAACCTCTTCACAGGAGCTGTACGATGCAATAATAGTAACTTAATTACTTGTGTTTTTTTTTTATTCAAGAACGTCTAATCTTGCTGCAGAGGATCAGCCGGGCCTGAACGGTCTAATTTTTTGGCGATTTTGTTTTGTTTGTTTCTTGGGCGATTTGAGTCTGAAAATTGTTCTCACGGAGTTCTTACTGACTTAAAAAGTGAAGACATCACCAGAAAACATTAAAAATGGAGGACAAAGAAGTACAAAAGAGAACCGCACTATATAATGTGTCACTACTAAGTATTGTAAGATTGGGGCTCAATCACAATCAAAGACCCAGGGGTAGTTAGTCGTATTAGACACAGTTATCCGGACAAAAATTAGCCCGAAGGTCAAATTTGCCCGAAAAGCGTTGCCCACCTCTACTAACTACCCCTGGATCTCCGAGGTTGGGGCTCATCAATTTAACTTTACATTGTGCTCATTACAAACTGTTACCTTAAACTTTATTGTAATTTAAACGTGTATTTAGAGCTTTAGTGAAAATTATGGACAAAATAAAAACGAAATTAAAATTTTTTCACTGTTTTCCGGGATCTTTTCCGAGGTTAAGAATATTTAAAATCGACGTTTCGATCAGTTTCACTGATCTTCTTCAGGCTGTTGTTAAAAATGACAATATGGCGGATTGTTTCTCATGTTCAGCTTGGTAACCGCACCAATAAATCGTGACTATTATACGACGTATGTGAAAAAAGGGGCGGGAAAATGTAACGAGGCCTGTCAAGTAATTTTACATTTGTGATATTTCACTGACTATTACAGTCTCTCTCACGATCGAAGAAGGAGTTCAGGATTGATTTCCATGTTTCAACATGGTCAAAACTGTTAAGCACTTTCATTCCACGGTGCTTCTGTCGCAGTGATTCAATTCCTTCGAGAATCTTCCTTTGTCTCAACCCTCTCTCTGTCGCTACGATTTTTGCGTTTGTCCAGTCAATACTTCTTTGGCACTCAATAGTGTGTCGTGCTAGGCCTCCATCTTCTTTTCCCATTCGTCTTTCGGCCGATAGAGTGTTTCCTTTTTGAAGGTCTTCATTTGTTAATCTGACTTTGTCCATGTGTTCTTTCTTTCGTGTTTGGAACAGGCACCATGAAAAGACACGAAAGAAACACGAAAGAAAGAACACATGGACAAAGTCAGATTAACAAATGAAGACCTTCAAAAAGGAAACACTCTATCGGCCGAAAGACGAATGGGAAAAGAAGATGGAGGCCTAGCACGACACACTATTGAGTGCCAAAGAAGTATTGACTGGACAAACGCAAAAATCGTAGCGACAGAGAGAGGCTTGAGACAAAGGAAGATTCTCGAAGGAATTGAATCACTGCGACAGAAGCACCGTGGAATGAAAGTGCTTAACAGTTTTGACCATGTTGAAACATGGAAATCAATCCTGAACTCCTTCTTCGATCGTGAGAGAGACTGTAATAGTCAGTGAAATATCACAAATGTAAAATTACTTGACAGGCCTCGTTACATTTTCCCGCCCCTTTTTTCACATACGTCGTATAATAGTCACGATTTATTGGTGCGGTTACCAAGCTGAACATGAGAAACAATCCGTCATATTGTCATTTTTAACAACAGCCTGAAGAAGATCAGTGAAACTGATCGAAACGTCGATTTTAAATATTCTTAACCTCGGAAAAGATCCCGGAAAACAGTGAAAAAATTTTAATTTCTTAAGATGAGAGGTGAAAGTTTCAGAAATAGGAAAATAAAAACGTTCTAACTTAATCTCAGCCTGGGTGTATTCTTAAGTAACATGTTCTTAAAATATTGGCCAATCTGGACCTCGTTTTTATAAGAACTGAGTTTCTAACAGAATAAAAGAGTGCATAACCTGAAGAGAGTCATCAGCCATTAGAGTAGCCTCTGAACTCCGAAAATCTATTTATCGCCTTTATTGGCGACAAAGGTAATAATTTCAAGTCTTTGTCCCATTGTCAGACAAGGCTGGACAAGTGAAAGGAATGTTTTTCTGATATGCAGTACCGTGCAAATCCTGTTCAATTTCCTTATTATCCAAAAAAATGTACAATCTGGCTCGTCTCTACGTGTTTTTTTTTCAAACTTTCTCAAAATTTGTTTGTCCGACTTTTGTTTCGAGCGTAGACGATTTGCTGTTTTTTCAATTTCACGCTTGGAGCTCTTACTTGACAGGGTTCGTACCCTTTAAGAATTTTAAAATTCCAGGATTTTCCAGGACCTTTTCCATGACCTAAATTTTGCCTTTGGTTTCCAAAAAATGTGAACTAGATCCATTTTGTGTCCCACTAATTTTCTCTTCTTGCTTTTCCATCCAAGAAAACACAACTGCTGAATATGTTTTGTATAATGAACTTCACTTTCCATGACTTTCCACGGCGAACACTTAATTTCCATGACTTTCCAGCCCTGAAAAATAAAAGTTTTGAAATTCCACGACCTTCCAGGATTTCCATGACCCGTATGAACCCTGCTTGAAGATGGCGTAATAAAGCCTCTTAAAGGAACTGTGTCACGGAATTTAGCGAAATTCAGCTTCGAGGACCTGGCCACCAAATTAAGCGAAACATAAAAATAACCGCTTAAAACATTGACGAAAGGTTTAAATAACACAGCAAACACAAAAGAAGGCAAGGATGGGCCAAATTGAAAAAGATTAACACGGATTGCAACTGGGGTTTTGAAAAGCTGTTTGGCTGAACAGTTTTCAAAGTTTATCTCCGTTGTTTGCTGAATTTAAATATAACGCTCGGGATACGTTAAGTTCCGTAGTAAGTAAGGGCGAGTAAGTGGTAAAACCTAAACAAATTGGACTGGACTGCCGTGACACAGTCCCTTTAAAGCCCTCCTTTTGTTTGTTGCCCTTATTTGGGTCGTCACGCAACGTTGCGAAGTAGACCCAGAAAAAAAGTATTCACTCCTTGGTAACTGACTACAGCAGAGGCGCTTCGTAGGACGGAGTAGTCAAACATTACAAACAAATATTTCAAATTGAAGAGTTCAAAGTTAAAAATCCCAACTGCTGCCGTGAAATGACCAACTGGCTGGAAGACTAGACTAGGAAGACAAGCGTGGCCAAGTAGTTGAACTGGGATCTACCGAGAAACAACTCTCTCAGAGAGTACAAAGCGGGACTTGAACCTGGAATCCGCGGATTTCAAGTCCAGCGCCCTAACCACTTGACCACGCTGCCTCCTGTTGAAATAAGAAGAAGAAGTAAAAAAAGAACTGAAGAAAAAATATGGACATTAAGAACTCAAGAGATTAAGGCTCAAGCCATCAGATAAACTCGAGATATTTAATGTAGACTAACATTTTAGCCTGTAAACGAAACCGTAAATTGTGATCACTACGTTGATAGCTATTGAGCAACTGATGAGCTGTTTAGTTTGTGGATGAAATCCTTTTAATGTGTGGCCATTCGATGAAAGCCGTACTTCCACGAAGTACTGTTTGTTTTTATTCAGTATATTACATAAAAAAGGGCAAGAAAATTTAAGTACTTTTTGGTTATTTTGATAAAATTCTATTGACGCTAACGCCCGTTTCAGACGCCGTGCTATTGCCATGTCGAACAAAAAATTGCGCGTTTAGTTTGACTTTTTCTGAGTCGTGCCAATCCCGTGCACCACGGCAAGTTCCGCCGTGCTGAACCTAATTAATAAATATAAATACTTTAAAAAGGTTAATTTTATTAATGAAACGCTGCTGACTGTTCGATGAATTAAACTCGACGTCTGAAATCAACATCCGTGCTGCAGTCGTGCCAGCTTGGCACGGCAGTTGCACGATGTTCGAAACAGGCCTACCCGACTCGAAGGTGTAAAGACGTGATTGCATTTGAACACAAAAGTGTTTTCTTTGCCAACGACAAAAAGCAACGCCTTATGGCAACATTAATGACGTTGCTGGTATTAAGACAATTTTAAGGGGTTTTATAAAGAGCGACGTTTCAACTCTATAATCCTTGTTTTTATTGACTCTAATAACACTAGCTCATTTCCGGTTTGTAATGTCTTAGGCCACACGCAAGCAAAAATCTAAACATTGGAACACAAAGCATATCTACTTAGCAGTTCTGGTGGTCAAATAAAAGGCCACTATTTGTTTTCATTCACAAACGATTCTTCAGAATTAAGATAGCCATCGAAGGTCACCTAAGCAGGTCTTTTTGTTTGATTGACAGCTCGATCCCCGTCTACCAATTTACGGGTATTGACAAGGCTGAGGAAAGGACAATTAATGAATATCTTTGAATTTGTCGTGATGCTGATGTCCATCCACCATCAAAGCGAGACGCAACTATTCTAAAACCATAAAAAAGGAGCAATATCAACATAGCAAAGCACCGAAGTATACAAAGGCTAAAAAGTCTAGGTCACTCCAGAATATTTTTTGGAGATCAATGTCTATCTTCTTAATCTCTAAAGCTTTTAACCGACGATAATATAATCATTCAGTGAGGGAAGGCTAACTGAATAAAACCAGGGGAAATTCATGAACATTATTGGGCAAGGTCTTGTACAGTCGAACCCTACCTTACGGACACTTTGTTTAACACGGCCACTTTTTAGGACCGAACAAATGCTCATGCAGTAACGTCCCGACAACCCTCTTTAAGACCGGCACACTTTTATGTCCCGTTGGTTGTCCTATTAACAGGGTTCCGCAGCAAAAATTCCCCCGTGGGAAGGGATAACTCTTGGGACGCCACCCTCGTGTGTGTGTACCCCATTTTAGACTTAACTCGTGAGATGAAAGTTTTCCTACTAAAACCGCGAAACTACTTTAGGCCAAACTCTATACACTTATTCGGACCACGAATGGCGAAGATGTATTCCCTCTTTCAGACCAGAACGTATCGTTTCGTAGGCGCATCATTAAACATGGAATACCTTTTCGTCCTTCTTATCATCTATTCAGGTCTTTGCTGTATTGATCCATTATTTCACCGTTTAAGACCAGCTATTTCCTAACAGTACCGTTAAAATTTCGTGACATAGATAAAATAATTCCAAATCTACACCAAGCGATCCCTACTCAAGTTACATGTTGGTCTTGAAAAGTGGCTCTTAATTTTAATTCTGCTGATTAAATCCTTTAGTGTAACTATTAGAATGAAAGCTGCCAAGCAGTACTTTCAGGCATTGCTGAAAATTTCGAAAGTTTCCTTACTTAACAAAAAAAAAGAATTCTATGTCGCCGCCTTTTCATCGAATATATTAAGTGTACGCAAACTAAACAGACCCCGGTGAATCTCGACGGTGGACAACTCCAACGCCCAAGCCACGCCAAGTCACTCAAACCTTTGAGTCCTAGTTTTGAAACAATCTTTTCATTTTTGGGAGTGAGATTTCTATTTTCTTTTTGGCTTGGAGATGTAATGTAAGATTCTGGCACAGGTTTGTGGAAAACATTCCAATAATTGGTAAAATTATTATCAAAGAAGTCAGGTCAAGTTATTTTAGGAGATCCTGTCAGATACAAAGTGGACGTCAAATAGGATGAGACCCAAGGTGACGGTTTGAATCTGTAGAAAAAACATTACGGAAATAGTTGTTTTACAGTGAGGTAATCTTTTCTTTTTTCTCGCTTGCCTCAAAACCAGTTCTGATTAAAGGAGCAATTAGCAGGGATTGCAGGATAAGTCAAATAAAACAAATTTGACCTCACTGAAAGTTTCTCACGTCGGAGTTATCGGAGAAAGAATGAAACAGAATAAAAATGGCGTGAACTGCGAAAATACAAATGAAATGATAGAATATGGGTGATTTAAAGACCTTCGTACGCTCCTGCCGTTTTCGTAAAAAGGCACAACAAATACACCACAAAAACGTCTAAAAAGGTCGCAAACGTTTGTTAATAGTTTTCTTGGGTAATAAACGTGTACTTTTATGAGGTTTGTTGTCGGTAACGACTTTCAAAAAGCCGTAACGCCAAAGGAAAGCAGTCTGACACATGCAAGAAAATTTGCACGTTTGCCATTGTTTGCCAAGTTTGCCATTGTTGAGTTGATACTAAAAATAGGCTAGATGAGCTTTGAAGAGCAAACAGGTTCATATTTTACACTGAAGGCTCGCTTAAGTTGCTCTTATTCGGGAATAAAAGCAAATCCGTTAAATCGGGAAAGGATTTTAGAACCGCAAGAATGAGAAATATCTTAAGGAAAAAGAACACTTTTTTTATTTTTAAACGAGAATAGAATTTAGGGAGGCATTGGTGAATACGAAAAATCGGGAATGAAAAGAACAGCTTTTTTGTTTTTAAACGGGAATGGAAATTTGGGGAAGCAAGAATAAGAAATATCTGAAAGAAAAAAGAACAGCTTTTTTACTTGTAAAGACACGTTTCAGCAGATCATCTCTCATCCTCGCATGTAAGGTTATACCATACTAAGTTGAATTTATAATAAGGTACAATAGCTTAGGCTGACAACGTCTCAGCTAAAAATTATAAAATGATACAATAGTCTAGTTAGAGATGAGGACGACAATAATCTGTCGTAGCAAGTCTTTGTTATCCTGCCTGTTCTTTTTCCTGAAGGTTATAACTGGGATGGTTTTATTGAAACAAACTTGAACTAAAAGATATGGCTAGAATTTTGCATGTCGGCAAGAATCAGCAGATGTTATAGTGCAAATCAAAAGTGGTACCCCACTATCATTTTCTTTTTATTTTGAGGTACAGTTGGAATTGAAGGTACCCTTAATTATGTAATGATCAAAGCCTCTTACTAACAAGACGAACAAAAACCGTTCAAAGAGCTGGAACAATAAGATTATTCGAAATGTAAAAAATATGACAGACGAAAACAAAACTAAACAAAACTGTTATGTGGCTGGCACTAATTTTAACTCCAAAGAAGGCTTAAGGTCCTTAATTGTACGCCAAACCGAAAGACTTATCAAAGTACGATAAACCTTTTGTTTTGATTTGTTTTTTCTCGGTTTTTGTCTGTCTTTGTTAGTATTACTTTGTCAAAGCCCGGTGGACAAATTAAGGTCAACTTTTAGTTGGAATGCGAGGGCTGATACTCTCTAAATCTTTGACGTTTGTTACGTATACGAAGATTGAATTTTTCTTTTAAATCAATATTAGATTTATAATTGTTGTTAAAAGTTTTTACTGAAGGGAATAATAATATACAATATCTCGTGACTGAATCCCTTTATACAGTCATAAAATTGTATAATATTCAGCCTACAAAGGGAGACACTATTATGTAATGCCAGACGAGTAAAAACCTCCCAAAATCAATTAGGCTTTTACTGGAATTATAGGGAGTCTTAAATTACGTTTTTCTAACGAGTGGAAGAAAAAAAAAAGATAACAGGCTGCAAAATTCTACGATTAAACATGGGGGGAAGCAAGGGTCGAGATGAGGAGGAAAATTTCGTACCCTCCTGACCCTCACTCGGTACTTCCCTCTCGTTCTCCTTTATATCAAACAAAGGCATGGGTAAAATCAACATATTGCCTTTTAAGTACTTACGAAAGCAATCTTCAAATTGGATTGTCAATTAAACACAATTTTTGTCATAGTTGAAGAAGAAGATTAGAGATTTTCAATGCAAATCCCTCCTTGCTTTAATCCGATTCTCCTGGCTTTATCTTTCGTTGTTTGTTATTGGGATCTGGAGGAATTTGCAAGAGACATTCTCAACATCTCGATTGCAAAACGCACAACGTATCAAGTGAATTCTTTGATGCGTTGCAAAGAACTTTCGTTACAATTTACTAACGTGCAATATAGAGCAAGCGACCTCGAACAGTTTGTGTTGAAATGAACTAATACCGTCGCTTTAATTTTCAAACCAGCTTTTCAATAAACACCCCGGTGATAATGTTTCAAAACATATCTCGCCCAAGACGAGAGGCCACGCGATTAAGCTCAAGAGTTCAAGTGGTTTCGCGAAATAATAGATGATTTGTTTGCGTTTTTAACCCATCTTCTTTGCATGGATTCTTGGCGTTCCTCTGTGTATTCTTGAGACCAACATTGCAGACACCGCACTAACAAGTGAACACTGAATTATTCAGAAGTACAAAATCAGTAACACCATGCAAACAACGGATAGTTTCGGTGGAACATCCGTTGTGAAAAAACTCAAAAATTATCTTCTTCAATATATCGAGAAATAAACAGCATCACAGGAAAGTCCTGCTCAGTAGCTTTCATTTGAATGGTCACACTTTAGAATTTCAGCTACAGACTCAAAAGTTAGAACCACCTTGTCCAGCATAATAAACAGCACCACAGGAAAGTGCTGCTCGATAGCTTTCATTTGAATGGTCTCACTTTAGAATTTCAGCCACAGACTCAAAAGTTAGAACCACCTTGTGCGTCATAATAAACAGCTTTCATTTGAATGGTTACAGTTTAGGATTTTAGCCAAAGACTGAAGTTTACCCTTTAAGCACTAAGCCCTGGTGAAAACGAAATTTCTCTCTACATGATCACCACTTGTTTGAATATGCATGTGACAAGAATAAAGGAACTGATCACTGAGGATAGGATGTCTTGATATTTAGACAAATTCTCCTTACTAGTTTCATAAATATATAGAGATCAGTATTGAGAATATGCATTTGTATATCAGGGCTTAAAGGTTTAAAATCACCCTGTACAGCACAACTGCAGGAAGAGATAAGAATGGCAGTTTGGACAAGAAAATGGCAAGAACAGTTCCTAAATTTGGATAATAAGATTCCGCTTCCTAAAATATTCTGTCTAAACTAAAGTTTTCTGACTTTAAGAAACAAAACCAAAATATGATGGGTTTTTTGGCAATCCAGTGGCTCTAACTACGACGTTAGTTAGGAAGTTTCTATCACTGAAACATTTCTCTAAAAAGCCAAACATAAATCGAACTTTGTCGCATTATGCTCCACTGAAAGGCATTCTGAATCCTTCCAGGACTTATAGTTAAATTTCTTGTTGGCTTCCCTTAATAATTTAAAGTACTTGCGAAAGACTTCATTTACAAGCGTTTGAATTACAAATTCAAAATTTGCAGTTTTGGTATTTGTTGATTAATTCGCGGCTTGATGTCGGGCGGTTCCATTTTTAGCCCATTTAGATTTGCGGAATAATAAGAAGGATTTAAAAGTCCTTAAATATCGGATCTTTAAGATTTAAAACCGACAAGTAAAAGTTCCATGCAGGTTATTTCAATTTTTCTTTTATATTGCCGCACGGCCAAGTAGCTCATATTAATATATTGAACGTGCAGGTTAAATTGTCTACCTCCCCAAAGTCGTTTTACGGAAAACATTATTAAACTACGGGATGCGGCCTATTGTCCGTATTCCAGAATAAAGTAAACATAGCAAGATCACCCCAAACTTCTAAAATCGGTGGTTTAAAGCCAGTGAAATTCAAAATATAACCTTCCGTTTGTTACTAAAAGATATCAGATATTGCAGTTCGATCCAGACAACCATAAATATCCCAGTTGCCAACATAGCAGGGGTGAAGCCACAAAAAAATAAATAGACTCACGACTATTCAGTTTATTTGTATCGTGGTATATGGCCGGTCACTCAAAAAGGGTGAAAGGGTACCGCAAAGGGGTAAATATCTACACCTTACAAATAACTTTAAAGACTAAAATCGTAAGACAATTTACGATTTAGTGAGACGATTAAACCCGTAACTAAGATGGGTAACATAACATAACTTTAATCATTCAGTACATTCCAGAGGATAAGTTCAAACGATTATGTAGTAAAATATTCTTTTACTATCAATATAAAATATGTAGGAAAATACTCTTTCATAAGTGGTAAGTCTGTTTTGATCCTTGTTGCTGCTAGTAACGTGTTTACTTGCGTTAATAATGCCGATTACGGCGTGTTTTGACTTAACCCTGACTAACTACATAGTGAATTCTAATTACACCGAAATATTGTCTCTGTTGCTTCACAGACAACGAGACTTTAAGCTCATTCTTCAACAGATTGAAAATAACAAGAAGGTGTTATCTTCAGGCCTGAAAAGCATCATAAACGAGATTGAAATACTAACTAATTTTCCTTCTTCACAAAAGGAAAAGTGAAATTTACCGAGAAAAAAATGTTATTGGAATTTGTTGTGGCATTTCCATGCATAATTAGCATATATGCGTATATCAAATACCTCAAGTGCAATATTTGAAGAAAACAAAGATTATAGTGAATGAATACTGTAAAATATTATTTCGTTGATT
The DNA here is from genome assembly GCA_964030785.1 of Siderastrea siderea. Lineage (NCBI taxonomy): Eukaryota > Metazoa > Cnidaria > Anthozoa > Scleractinia > Rhizangiidae > Siderastrea > Siderastrea siderea. The sequence continues at coordinate 25,212,442 of OZ034979.1, read as the reverse complement.
TCAAAAAGAAAAGGAAATTTTAATCTTCCGGCATTTAATTACATTTTTTATATTCAACGAGCCCATCCTGTATGAGTCACGATATATGAATGAACTCCTACACTGATTTAGAGATAACAAATTTAAGTCATGACTTAATAGGAAACACTTGAATTACCATTTTAGAGGCCTCATATTAACAGCGAACGCTAAAGAACTTGTGGTTAACCTCTTGAATTCCCAATACCAAACCTTGGGTCTCATAGACTAGCTCAAACTTTTTAGTATGTGGATAAAACCCAAAGATGTGATCAATCAAACAAAAGCTCAGAAGCCATACTTTTCTGTGGTATTGTTTATTATTCTGTTCAAGGTGATTCTAACGTTTGAGTTTGTTGTCGAATTCCGTGTGACAATTCAAATAAAAGCTTAGAGGCTGCACTTTGCCGAGGTGCTGTTTATTATATTGTAGAAGGTGGTTCTAGTTTTAGACATGACCTTTTAAATGGAAGCTTAACTATAAGCAGTATGTTCATGTGATGTTTGTTTCATAATAACTCTCAAAAGGTCACTTGAGAATTTGGTCCAATTCCAATCTTGGCCGATTTTGGGAAGCAAAATGTTGAGCAAAATCGCCTCTTTACATATCTTCATCCTTATTCATCCTCGTTCTTAAGAATAGGAAAGCTCCAATAAATTCGTTAATTACAGTCTAGGCAAGATTCTTTATAACAGAAGGTCATAAGTTATGAAGGCTTTAGAAAGATCAAAACAACCAGGAATTATGAACACAAACACGTCTGCTTGTGTTGTTTTAGAAAACGAAATTTGAACATCAGAATAAATTGGTGTGATTGTGAATTGTGATTGAAACTAAGGTCACCAGTGAAACAGAAAAGGGGGTGAAGAACCGTATAATGCTATATTTAGAATCTTGGAAAAATATCAATAAGTGACAGAAACAAAATGACAGTTCATGAGTGGTTTTAACTTAACTTTAAGCAAACTGGCTTTTCAAAACAAACTCCGTTACGGGAACACATGCAATATTGACAAGATATATTCCATCGAGACTCATCAATATGCAGACACACAAAAGGAGTCAACACACTGCTAATTGAGTTTACATCTCTTATCTGTTGATTAACACCTTATAAAGAGTATAAAGATTTAAGGCAGGCAGACTAGACTAGCCTCGACTGCTAGGCGTCTTTCGATTGAAAAAGTAATTGTCTTTCTTCTCTACTTCACTGATGTGGAAAGGAAAAGATATACCGCATAGCCCAAAGCACACAAACAAAGTCGGTGAATTCGTTTGGTGCCCTTCAGTTATATCTTCACTGTGTTTCCCGAGCAGTTGATAACGTGGAGTTATTCAGAGGTGTTGACGTCTAACTGTTAAGAGATTATGTGATAAGAATAATTAAAGTAGTAACTTTAAGCGACAAAGTAAATTTAACTCTATTGGATCAATATAAAGTGGTTCTAACTTTAGAGTCTGAAGATAAAATACCAAAGCTTGAGCATTTAGATAAAGGCTATTATCGAGCAGCACTTACGCGCTGGAAAGTTCGCTTTTCAACTTTCCAAGAGTGAAAAGTTGATGAAATTTGGCAATAACGACTTTCCACTTTGACACTTTTAGAGAGTTAAAGGGATAAAGTAACTTTAACAAGGTTACAACTCTTCGGCGTCTACAAACACGTGTTTTCATAGACTTAAGTGACTTATTTAAATCGTTGAAAATTAAGCCAATTTTTTCCCGTCCTTGTGTAACGGCGCCGTCATGACGGGCTTCATTCAAGAGAGCATTCTTCATAATGAATTGAATAAACTTGGCACTAAGTTCCAAAATCTTTTCAAAATTACCTTCTACGATGTGTGTAAGACATAGTGTCAAGAAATGAAAATCAAATTAGTGAGATGCAAAGACAGAATTCCCAGTAAGTGCCACGAGCTTCTCATCGAGAAGTTCAAACACATAGATCGCTATCAACAACCAAACTACTAGCGATTAAATCCAACACCTTTTGTTCATTGAATTCGGGAACAAACAAAGAGCTCACTAGACAAACAAAGAAAGGAGAAATAAGCCCACATACACACACCACTCACTCACAAAACCTATTCCTCGTGGCGTTAACAATTGAGCTTAAAACTCAATTTACACTAAACATTCCGCTAATACGTAAGCACTCGTGGAAACGAGCTGTTATGTAAATCTCTGCTGACAGGTTGACCTGTGACTTGAGTGTGCTCGTTATGATGAATGATCGAGCAACACGCTGGAATTTTGAAATGAGCCAGCTTCGGCCAAACGCAGTAATTAATGTCATGCGGTTATCGATTAGCACTCGCGTGTTCGAAACCAGCAGAACAAGTCATATATCACACACGGCCCGTCCTCCGCCTACTCGGACAGCGTCGGCGCCTGTTAGACGAGATATTTCCGTGGCTTTGTGACGGAAGTGGCAGGAATCTGTTGAAAAGCGACATACACGCGCACTGTCTTGTCATTACACAGCGCAAGCTTGCACCCTTAAAGCCCACTGAAGTGGAAGACGTAATCGGGTTAGGTCAGGCCGGTCCACCGAATGATTCACTCAGGAGTGTATTTTGGCATGTTTAACACACGGCAAATTAACTTGCAGCTGTTTGGCTCGATCGCGTTTTTACTGATAATTTCTTCAGCGGCTACAACGATCAACGATATTATAGGTTTGTACAGCTCAGCCGCTGACGTGCGTTAGTACGTTTGACTGGCCTATAACCGCGGGAGAGCAGTTTTACAGACACTAACTGCCAGTTTGCCTTCTGCAGGGAGCGTGCAGTCGTGCACCGTCGAGAACGAAGTCATTGACCCACCAGTTTTGGCGGGAAATCTGTGTTACGTGTGCCGCTGTAAGGTTTGTAGCACCGTTTTCTTTTTCTTATCAAAGAATTTGCCACTGAACGTGACAAAAGATCGTCCGGAGAAGTCCTTCGATAAGGAATGCCCAGTTGACAGTTTGGCATGAAACACAAGCAGCTCTATAAAAAGGCAGCAGAAGTTTTTATAGGATTAGGAAATGGCTAAAATTAATGTTCAAATTTCAACGTAAACATTCGGTGGGTGGAAAGGCAAAGAAAGCGGTATTTACATTTCACAAGGAGAAAAAGGTAATTGATGATAACCCTTACCCGATTGTTAAAGATAACGAGAAGACCGGTTTTCTTCGGTATCGATACGGCAACAAACGCCAGAAAATATTTCCAGAATATTGCCAAAGATAGCTCTGCTTAATCGATTTGCGTGGTTTTTTCGGTATAAGCAACTAATTGCACGTAATTGCAGTAACACTTGGTGGTTGTGTATGCTTTATTTAGATAAATCAACAAGTTAAAGCTAAATAAAGCGCATGGCCCGTGTACCTATATACAACACCGAACGTGTCAATAAGACAACAAAAGTCTGTGTACAGTATAAAAAAGATATCACAAAAGGGAAGTAACGTAATATTGAATCACCTCACATTCCTGATATCAGATAAAGGTCGAAGTCATTCCCGAGAAACATTAGAGTGCCATGTTATTTACTACTGAAGTGCTCTCAGTCTTCGTTCAAGGCATTCAAAACCAATTACACTTGGATCTGTCGTTACTGAAATGAAAAAATTCTATCACGAACGGTACTGGCTCACTTTTAGGAGAAGGTCGCTTCAAGAGAGATTCGACAAATACTGTGTTTAAGCAGAAGCTGACTTATACGGGATTTCAAGAAATTGGTTGCTTTAGGAAGACTATCGTACAAGAGTAGTCGCTCACAAGGGTTATTATATACTTTACCAGTTCACAAGGAAAAACGCCAATTTTACAAAGGTGTACTTTACTCAGTTCATTAAATGACAACAACAGGAAAGAGTCATTAAACGCACTTCAAATCTTCACTTCAAAATCGTTCAGGCATTACTCGGTAAAGAAACAACAAAAAGAAAGCTATTAAAATCATACTCGTTAATTCCAGAAAGCTTCGCCAAGTTAATCAAAGGGCATCTACAAACGAGCAAGCACGCAATCTACTACCCGCAAAACTTGCAAATGATCAACGCTAAAAACGGTCTCATTTCCACCAGTTCAATATAAAGATTCCCGTTATAGGGTTTTTAGACCATAATCTTTTTACGTCAAATTCATGTTCGCGGTACTGTCAAGTATAATAACCGAGGGTGTTTCTAGTGAATGTTGTGAATAAGGCTTGAATAAAGCTATACTGAATCTAAACTGTGGTTATTCAGATGGAAGTAATTGCATAGGCAGTAGTAATGACGGAACTCTTAAGTCTGCGTAACCATTTAAACGACAGTTACTGAGTGACATGTGGGTATGCAGTAAATTCATAAAGGCCTGCGGGAAAAAGAACTGAAGAGAAGAGATCGTCGCCTTCTTTAGCCAGCACCTTAAGAAGTTGCAAATACATCCTTAAAAAAAGTTGCAAATACATACTTAAAAACAGACTTAAATATTTTCATGTACTTTTTTTTCTTCAAAATATTTTTCTGGTACAGAAGGTTGAACATCATGTTGCAGTCGCACGTTTTTCTGTGAACTATCGTCATGATGTTGCCATAAGAAACCTGTTTCTGGGCGTAGGCCTCTAAGGAAATCTGGCCGGCCCGTCCTGTCGTATGGTGGATTAAGTAATGGATCTTAGAAGAATCTAAAACTTCTGACACAGCTTCACCCATCTCTCGACACGAAGAAAGAGGCTTCTTAATTATATTTCCTCGGTGCTTTCGCTAAACGGGCTAGCACAAAATAATTTAGGGCGCAACTCAAGTTTGATTCTAGATTGTTTGGAGTACAGGCTTCACCTCTATACATTAAAATCCTTTTTTCATCTTGGAATTAGCCCAGAGTCCTCTGACGTGCTTCTATTACACTTTGGAATCTGTGGATAAAATCCGGCCTAAAGGTTGGACTATTTAAACGAAGAATGTTGTGCATTCTATCGAGTATCAAACTTGAACATTATGGGGTTCTTACTAATGGCACTATTGTGAGCTGTGTAGTTCGTGCATCTTGTCCATCGTCGTCTTAGCTATTCAAAGAATTCATCTCAAAGGCGGAATGCCAAATGCATCGGACAATTCATTTTCGACTCATTGAAGTAATGACTGATAAGGAAGGAGACTGATAAATAACTGACATCAGAGCACTGAAATCGAAACTGCACGGATAACATGTTTGATGACAAAGAGTTTCCAGACGCCCCTTTTTGGGGCATTTCAAGTTTAAAAGTCATTATCAGTTTTAAAAGGTTTGCACATTTTATCCAACATTTGAGATTTTTACACACCCTAGCTTTACCAAAGAAAGCATATACTTCTCAAAAAGCCTATTTACTTACCAATAGATACGTTTTGTAAAATAGACTACAAAACGTCCTTAATTTACAGTACTACGTATAGTCTTTCTTTTGACCGCATTTAAAGCACATTTGACCTTCGGTTTGTCCCTTGAAGTGAAACAACGGTCACATCGAACGAAAGTGAACACCGGAGGATTCATATTGAAACACCGTGATATGAATTAACTGCTTGTTCACATTTTAGGATCTCACCAGACTATGATTAAAACCACCTTGTGCTGCAAAATAAACGGCAGCATAGGGAAGTACTGCTCGAAGCTTCAACTTGAATGGTCCCTCTCAACTCTTTCACTAAAATCAAAATCAAAACCCAAGACGAATACCAAATTTCATTTTTGTAAAATCCTAAATTATAAATAGTACCATGTGAAAGTTCTGCTGAAGAGGTCTCGTTTGAATGGTCACACCATAGGATTTCGTCCACAGACTCAAAAGTTAGAATTACTTTGGTGTCTCCAGAACTGACTCGGGGAGTGAAAGGGCTAAGGATTTCACCCACGGACTCAAAAGTAAAAATCACCTTGCAAAATTCTACTCACTAGGTTTCTTTTGATTAGTGGACACAATAGAAATTTGTCCACAGATTCAAAACCCAGAACTTTAGGACAGCAGTTTTAATTTATCAAGGTTTTGCTTTGATGGGAAGGTAAATTTTCAAAAGCAGCCAAACCTTGTTACGGTATTTTTAGACGTAAAACCAGTGGGCTATCGTTTTCTTTTCAATATTTTGCAAAGGAAGTTCAATTCGGAATCCGTCTTATAGTATCAGAGTTGAGGGTTTAATATCCTTTGTCGTGCTATAAATCAAATGAAATCACACACTTTAAAAAGAAACTCAAAAGTACAAGAACAAACTCGATAAACAGTTCATTTATATGGCTTCAATATCAACTGAATCTTTATCAAGAAAAGAATTCCGTTAATTTGGCAAATTCCCCGCTTTATTGTCAAAATTGGATTTGGAAAGTTTTTCCCGTTCCGCAGTTGTCACTGAAATAAATGACTGAAATTTTGTCTTCAGTGCAGACAAATAGCTCTCAGTATAAAATTGCATCACAATGAATTACAATAAGATCAGAAAAATTAGTCAATTGGATCAGCTTTGGCAACCTGCAAAGCGACGGCAAATATGAAAGCTTATTAATGAAAATTTTATTAGTTCTGGCTGACAATTTCTACAACCACAGCACCAGATAAAAAAGAAAGAAAATCAAGGTAACTATTAAAAATAGTATAAAAGGATTGTGTTTGTTTTTGCAATTAGACGTTTGGTGCAAGTTCCTGATGTCAATTTATTTCATTGACGTCAGTAGAACTAATAAAAAACACCTTGTTTGCACGAACACCAGGTTGATACGGATATTTATCTCCACATCCGGAAATTATTTCCACAGAGAAGAAAATTTATTTTTAATAGTGATGTAACCAACAAAAAATGCGAAATAGACAACCAGGAATGATAGCTAACTCAGTGAATGAAGAGTGACCTCTCAAATATCAAGTCTCTTGTCAATCACCAAATAAATCTTTTGAGTTTTTGCCACACGCGAGATAAGTATACGCGTGGGAGGGTTCAGCTTTGGCACGCGCTCCAAAGATTAACGTATAGGTTCAAACGCCAAACGTTTTTCCGCAAATTAGAACATTAAGTTATCTTGTTTACAAGGCTCCTTCAGTCTATACAGGTGGCACTGATAAGTTGAGACAAAAATTAGAGTGGTTTTACAAACTTAATTATTTTGATCGTCAGTTCTTTTTACAGATCCTACAGAAGAACGGTTTTTCCAGCCTTTTCCAGAATAAGCCCTTTTAAGTATTTTGAGACATTTGGCACTTTAACGAGCTTAGGCATGGGGATTTCAACATTTTTGCCTCAAACAGTACTGATATTAAAACTAAACACCTTTTCTTGTACATTAACTGCTCCTAGAACACAAACAGGACGGTATCGAGCGATAAGTTTTAGGCGAAGACACGAGGAAAGAGTTTGAAATTTGGCCCAGTTTTTCCAAGTTACGATTCATTTCCATCTCGGCCATCCGCGGCAAAAGACAATGACATTGACAGAAAACTAGTGGGGTAGTTTTGAACAAAACTGAACCATTTTCTGGGGGGGGGGGGGGGGGAGGCGGTCCCTTGATTCCAATGCGTCTTTAAGGGTTTAAAGTAATATTTAAAGGTCCTGTTAACCCTTTCACTCCCAGAGTCAGTTATGGAGACATTAAGGTGATTCTAACTTTGAGTCTGAATAAAATCCCATGGTGTTACCATTCAGCAGTACTTTCACATGGTGCTATTTATATTTTAGTATTTTACAAAATGAAATTTGGAATTCGTCTTGAATTTTGATAGTTTCAGGTAAGGGACCTGAATTCTTGGCAAAATTTCTTTTACCAAATAAATTCTCTTTGATGGTTTTATACTAGTGGTTCTGTTCACTTTGCTGTACCAGATAGTCCTAACTGTAGAGTAGGTAACATTCAAATGAAATCTCTTTAGAAGTACATTTTTGCGTGTTGTCCCGCTGATTATTTTTACACGGTACTTGGAACTTGGGTGTTAATGAAGTCGTAAAATTCCTAACCATGAAAACTAAATGACAGCGCTGTGTGAAGAAACTGTGGCAATTTGTCATGCACGACAAGGTGGTTCACACTTTTGAGGAAAGTGATCACTCGGATGAAACCTTTCAAGAAGTAGTTTGCTGTAGCACTGTTTATTGTCCCGCACAAGGCGGTCCAAATTTCTTACCTTGTGAAAATTCTCTTTGATGGTTTTATACTAGTGGTTGTGTTTACTTTGCTGTAGCAGGTGGTTCTAACTTTTGAGTAGGTAACATTCAAATAAAACCTCTTTATGAGTACATTTTTGCGTGTTGTACTGCTGATTATTTTTGCACGGTACTTAGAACTTGGGTGTTAATGAAGTCATAAAATCCCTAAGCATGCAAACTAAATGACAGCGCTGTGTGAAGAAACTGTAGCAATTTATCATGCAGTACAAGGTGGTTCACACTTTTGAGGAAAGCGATCACTCGGATGAAACCTTTGAAGAGGTAGTTTCCCGTAGCGCTGTTTATTGTTAATGTGCCGCACAAGGTGGTCCAAATTTTTATTGTTGTGTATGAAACCCTCAAGTGTGACAATTTAAATTAAAGCTACTGAGTAGTACATTTCAACAGTACAGTTTATTATAGAAAAAAAGATGACTCTAGCTTTTGAATATCAGAATGAGTTGTTCGGTGAACATGCACTTGTCCTTACACAGTGACGAATATTGCAAGTTTCAATGCTAAGGCTGTGAAGGGAAGCTTTGACTTCTCAGAATTTGTGGAATGAGAAAAATATCTATCACCGCACAGAAAATTTCCTCCACAGAATGTCTGCAAGGTTACGCGACCTGTTTACAAAATTTACAAACGACTAAGATATTCACCAATGTTTGTGATGTAGATATTTGCTAGTTTGTGAAATGAGAGACTGGATGTTCTTATTGAAGAGAAAAGTTTGCAAAGTCATAGTTTCGTCAAGTCGCCTTTCAGTGAAACGTATTTATAGTGATAAATTGCTTTCACTCGTCCATTGTGTAACAAAACACTTGATCGTAACAATAGTTCAATGACTCTTAGAAGTTGAAGTTTGTATGAAGAGCTTTTGAAAACATTGTACTTGCACTAACAAAAAAAACTAATCACTCAACTTGAGCAATTATTTTTCATAGGCCCACTTTGAGTTGACAGCTGTTAATGTTAATGTTCATTCAACCAGACTTTGCCCAAGCAAAGACGTAACACTGATTGCCCAATTTGTCAAACTTAGCTGAACTTCCTTGACGTTGTTCAAAATCGCATTTTTTTGTCTTGTCGTAAACGTGAGGGAAACATTTCTTCATGTTAAGAAAATTCTAGGTGGTATTTTGTTAAAGAAACTAAGCGGTGGACTAGTTACCCGAAGGTCGTGGGTTCGAGTCCCACCTGAGCCACTGAAAATTTTCTTTTTCAGTGGACTTTTTCAGTGTAGCACTTATCATTTATTTGATATTGCTTGAGGATGATTCTAAACTAAAGTTATTCAACAACCTCGAGAATTGAAACGTATATGACGTCATAGCCAATGAGGCGCGCAAAGCCGAGTTACCTACTGCGAATTTCAGTTGAGTAAGGCACGAGAGAAGTTTGGTCACAAAGTTTTGGTGTTCAAATTACCATGTTGTCAAGGGCAACTTGCCCTGTTTCCAAGGGAGACTGCATGAATTGCTTTCTTGTATGATGTGACGTGATTGATTCATGCAGTCTCCCTTGGAAACGGAGCAACTTGTCCTTGCCAACACGGTAATTTGAACATTAAAACTTTGTGACCAAACTTCTCTTGTACCTTGCTCAACTGAAAATCGTAATAAGAAACAATGAATGGCAAGATTGAGAAGAATACTTATCTTGTTTTATAAACTGACATCTCCTGAATTTAGGTAAAGCTTATTTACTAGGACTGAAATACAATTATTTCCAGTCAGCGGAAACTAAGTGCTTATTTCCATCATTTCCTTGGCGTCCACTTTATTAGTAGAAAATCAGCAGATAGTCACTCTCGTACGAGGGAGAGCCAATAAGAGCGTGCAATAACTCTTGTCCAGGGGCTTTGTATGTAACAAATTACAATGTCTAAAACGAACAGATATTTGCATGTCCGAAAATATTCGTAAGATGCCTCTGATGTAAATGGTTAGCACGTAGCACTCTGCTCCATACATAACTTTATCAACTTTTTTCTTCCTTAACTGTAAATATTGAGACATGTAAATATGGTCCTAACTTTTGAATCTATGAAAATTTCACAACATTTTCCGCATTTTAATTTCAGGAGCTTTACGAGTCACAGGGTTAACAACCTTTTCTTAATTGCCTTTCCAGAACAAGTCTGTGGTATGCGCGCGAGAGGTGTGCCCGAGAATAAATTCATGCAAAGGAGTGATCCGAAGGCACAAGGGACAATGCTGTCCAGTTTGCGATCGAAGTCGAGGTAATATATATTATTATAGAGTTGTAAATGTGACCTGTAAGTAAACAAGTGGGCAATTTATTCATTTGTCTCAGTTCAGGCTGACATATCATGCAGGCCAGGAACTTGGTATAAGCTTGCTTTACTATATATGTAGTAAAAGAGGAAGAAAACATTGCCATAAGAGATGAAAGCAAGGAAATATATACTTGAGAGACAAAATACACCTGAAAACTCAGAGTTCCACCAAAACGGCAATTTTAATTTCTGGACAACCTGTCCAGAAATCAAATTTAACAAACTGCAGTCCACTTCCAAACTTGTAATCCTCCACTTTATCCTCAAACTTCTCTTTTCTTTTGCTCTGTAGAGTCATTTTATTCAAGTTCGTTTATATTTGGTGGTATCTGGCAACACGAGATTGAAATTAGGCAAGCGAAATTTCGATATTTTGGCGGGACACTGTTCCTTTAAAATTCAGTCGAGCAGCTTAGAAAATTAAGGGTTCTGAGGTTGAAACAAGATTTGTTAGTGAATCGTCTGGGCTATTCTTGTCTCTTACTAGGTAACCTTCTGCCCCTTTTTCACTTGGTAGTGCAAATTGTTTTCAGAGGTATTTTTTTGTACAGGGTGTAGAAGGAGGCCGTGGTCCAAAATCTCATTTTGTCATGTGAGATTTTGGGCCATTTGGCCATAGAGTGCCACGAAAAGTATGAGATGTGCGCGCCCTAGCTCCCAATAGTGACAAACATCTTATCTGTTCTCACAATTGCACTACTCGCAAAAATAATGATTACTGAAGTTAAACTGTCTTGATGTTTGATCAAATTATCACAACTAGTACCCTCAGAGATGAATGGAGAAAAGAAGGGACAATAAGCACGTTGATAGTGGGGCTTAAAAGGTTAAAGAACTTTTGCTCTCGTCTGCAGAAAGTTAAGAATTTGGACGCGTTGTTTGGGACTATTGTTTTTACCCTAATGTCCTTATATTCACGGAGTTTAGAATTCGCAAACATTGTGCAAAGTTGGCTGCTAAAATTTCACGATCTCCGAAAGCCAAAACTAACTGCGCAGTGCAAAGCTTCTAGTCCAAAAGTAAAGTTTTATAGTCAATAATACGTTCAATAGCGAAAATCATATTCGCGCTATGCATATGGCTAGCGAGGAAGTACCATCTTTGCATTTCCTTCCTGACCCTGGGGATAAACGTTCGTAGGCTTAAAAAAGGACATCAGTGTGTTCGTGTTCCGGTTAAAGAAAACAGAATATACGCATGCTCAATTCTCAAGGGAGTTCTTTCTACTTCGAGAACATCCAGGCCCCAGTTGTTCAAAAGTCGGATAGCGCTATCCACCGGATAAATCTCTATCCAGTGGATAACGCAATTGGTTTCCCTAACACTTATCCACTGGATAGTGATTTATCCGGTGGATAGCGCTATCCAACTTTTGAACAACTGGGGCCAGAACTATAACCCCCAAAACGCAATTCTGTCAAAGGACATCAGTGTGTTTGTGGGCGTGTTTGTGTTCCGGCTTAAGAAAAGCAGAATACACGTAAACTCAGTCCTCAAAGGAACGCAATTCTTCCAATTCTTTTTATTCCGAGTAAATCCAAAACCACAATCCCCAAAACGCATTTCTTTCAATTACGAAAAAACCTTATACAAGCCGTCAATTCTGTTTGTCCTGCTTTCAGCTGCAGAATGAATAGGTACCAATGGAACACGGTTCTGTTCTGAGTATTCCTTTTCCGGAATCGTCCCTTAATCCGTCGTGGTCAAACCACAATTGATCTGTACAAATGTTGTGCTATTTGTCTGTTGTCAGATAAAGTATTTGGCGTTTTCCTTTTGGCCACAGCAGTAATAAGGAAGTTGCGGACGCGATTCAGTTTGTCAAATAGCCTTTCAGGCCACTTGTCTCGCCGGTCAACATATTTAGCCCAATGGCGTTGCGGTCGAGACTGGATTTGTTTTCAGTAGTAAACTTAAGCTACCAGACTGCTTTTTACGCCCAACAAGGCGGTTCTAACGTTTCTTCTCCGGCATATTGTATCCCGCTGTACAAGACAAATTTTCTAGTAGCCTAGATCTTCATTACGGGAGAAGGATCCATGATGGTGGCAAGGTGGTTTTAACGTTTGGTCTTGTGTCCACTCAGTTTAAGCCACAGTATCCCGCCGGCCAAATTATCGAAATTTCACTTCCCTATTTACTTATTAAATTTCCAGATACCACCAAATATAGAACTAATTTGGATAAAACGACTTTAAAGTGCAAAACAGAACAAGTAGTTTGAGGATAAAGTGCAGAGATAAGAGGATGGAAGTGGATTGCAGTTTGTTAAATTTGGTTTCGTGGCAGGATGTCCAGAAACCAAATTGCGATCCTGATCAGTGAGTATCCAAGCCATCATTTTGCCTCTCAAATTTATAATCCCTCGCTTTCATCACGTTTGTCAGTCTCCTACGCAGCCGTTTTAGTGGGGAGGAACGTTGCGTGACGACACTAAAAACGGCTGCGTTGGAGACCACGCGTTTAGCGATTTTATCTTCCTTCTCCAACAAATCACGCTTACAAGCTGGTTTTACTTAAGAAAAAACGATATATAAGCCGAGAAGCTGTCCCTTCAAATTAGAAACACATGTACAGTAAGCTGAACTTAGGCTGGCGGATTAGAATTGCGGTACGAGATAAGGATTATATGGGTTTATCCCACAACAAAATGCGTACAGCTGAAGCACATTTATTCTATCCTTTCCCATGTCGTACAAGGTGGTCCATAGACAAAAGAACACACACGGGGTGGCCATTCAATTTTGGAGGTTGTGTACTTGTTTGTTTAGGATAATCGGTTATGATCCTTTTCGAATCAGATCAGCCAAAGCTGTTTAGATGAAGGCAAAACCGAACATCAAAGTCGACCTAAGTATGTATTAATTCCTACTACTGTTTACTGTGATGAAGATAGGGCCTGGCTTAACAAGACAACGTCTAGACATGTACATTTAACCCAAAATACTCCAATTTTTGGTGTTTCACGTCACTGCGGAACCGTGAACTGTCCGGCGGACAACAAACTCGCTAACTTAAACGTGATAAAGAGATAGGTGGAACATGTAGATATTTTAAGCTTAGCAGTAAGAAAAGTGTACTATACTTGACACAAACACGGTACCACAAAGAAAATATCTTTTAATGGAATCAGGAATTTTATGAAATTATTAAGATTAAGAATTTGTCTGTCTCAAGCGGGAGGCCTAAAACCCATGATCGTTCCGAATCTCTAACTACTGAGCTACGCTGCCTTGAAGACATATAGCTAGCGATCTCATATTTATTATATTCATGTGTGACACACATCCTGCCCATTGCCGAGGATCAGTAAATGTTCGAAGCGTCCAATGTGATGGTTAACACTTTAAGCCCCAATAACCTCATACGTTTTCTCTTCTCTGGCCTATGATTATTATTATGTGATGCTGTAAGGAGAAGCTAGATCTCGGCTGTTCATTATTAGGGCTTAAAGGGTTAAAAGAAATTAAAAATTGGCAGTGATCAACTAGGCAAACTATTCCGTTTGTCACAAGCAAGCATACAGGACAAACATGTAGGAAAGCTCACGAGCAATTTTTTCCCATCAAGCAAGAAAAGAAAAAAACACCAGCACATGACAAATAACATGGCAAGATTTTTTTTTCGACTTAAGATGTTTGACTGGGAGAACGAAATTGATATGCCGCTTTGGTTCTGTACGTGCATATCGACTTAATTCGATTAAAACAAGCTCTATGTTTAACTTCGGAAGACCTAACCGCAGACCGCAGATTGAATGCGTGTGAATGCCGCAGAATGTCAAATGATTTTGGGCATTGTTTGTCTATTCGCATTGGTACAAAGGGCATTTTCGTGGTAACATAGATCTTTTTTTGAAAAAGCAAACATGGGCATCTGAAGTCAAATAATCGAACGTTAGGCTTTTGTCTGCAAATTTTCCTGATTAAGCATTCTTATTTGACTAACCGAAAACCACAGAACAGAACAAGATTATCGCGGGTGTCGTGCGGGAGGCAAGGCCATTTACCAAGTTAGATTTCAGTTATCGCGATAATAAGGAGAGTGCAAAATGTTAAGCTCCCTCATACGCATTCATAAGCACATTACTTTGTCAAATCCCTAACACAGAATCTTCATAATTACTTGACATCGAACCCCACCCTTGCTCCGTTTCTTTTGTTTTCAATACAACGATTTATTGACTTCATCAAGGCATATTTGTCGATGTTCTTGACTGAAAAATTTTTCTCAAAGTATATTTAAACAAATTCACTTAGCGATTTGGAATGTTTACACGCCACAGAGTAATCTCAAAACAAACAGGCGTTTGTTTGCTTGTATTTAATTAGCTCAAACAAATATTTGCTTAGATCCGTCAATCAATACAGTTTTATTCAAATCTGATGACAAAATCCCCTCTAAAACTCTTTATAATATATAGCGGGTGGGTGTTTAACACCCAAACTCCGCACTGTCTCGTTATTCAATGCGATTGTGTTATTTCCGATATCCTCGTAGATTCAAATAAGCATCTTCACTTTAATAACCAGATTATCCTTATCATTCATTCTGCCGACATTAAGACGGCTTTAGCGATTAAACACGGTCGCGCAACGAATGAGCCGGACGCCCATTTTTGGCGGGAAACCTTTGATCGTTCCGCCTTTGGCGTCAGCGTGACGTTGATGTTATCTTTACTTTTCTACGCGTATATCCGTCCGTTGGCCGCGATTCTAGACTTACAATAGCATATGCGAGGCTTTCAATAAATTTTCTAACACTGAGTCAATATCGCGCGCTGTTTTGAAACGGGCAATACAAGCCGTGTTAAACGAGCATTACTATACTAGCGGCTTTACCAAACTACTAAAAGTACAATAATTCTTTCTTAGAATTAAACTTCATCTTATGAGTTACAGATTTAACTTTTGAGTCTGTCAATATAACCCAAGTAAATGAAAGCTATTGAGCAACATTTTCACGTACATGTTGCTATATATAAAATTCTGCATCCTTTGAATGACAATTGTTAAACAAACAGACAAAGCAAACACAAGTGGATTTCTGAAGTATTCGTTTACCCGTTATGATAACTGTGAAAAAGAGGGCCGTTGACGCCAATATTTGACTATTGCAAGAATAACATATTTTACAGGTCCATTACCTTGATATTGAAAAATATTACAAGAAACAATGTAAACAGACAAGAGCTTTTAAGTAGTTTGTTTTCCCGTTATTATAAATTAAAGTCCTTAAACAGACTAGATGGCTACTAATGCCAACATTGGAATCTTAAAAGAAAATGCTCCAGATATCGTTGAGATTAAGAAAAGTATTCTAGAATTATTGCTAACAAATAAGGCCAAGTACACATGGATTGTTAAGTTGTTTGTTTTCTAATCACAATACTGTTGATACAGGGTTATACACATCAAACATAGGACTTAACAAAGAAAATATTTCGAGTTACAATGCGGTTGGTAGCCCTAAGATTAAGGAAAGGTATTCTTTAATGTATGTAGCAAACAAGCGGTGCAAAAATAATTAGATTTTAAGCAGTGTGTTTGTCCTTCACGTAGAGCTTATTCATACCTATGGCGATAATTTCATTTCAAAAGGAAATCACTTGAGCAAGCAATTATGTCAAAGATATCAAGTTGAAATATCGATTTCATTCTAAGAGACCACAAAGTAATCAAAAGCTAACAAGAACGCTTGAAGTTCAAGCTGAAAAGAGATTTATGTACTCTCGAGACCTCAGGCTGCTTGACAAATAATTCACACTCAATAAGTAAATTATATTCATGAAGCAAAAGCCTTTCGGCTTTGGATCATCCTGACCTACCTCAGAAAAGCAAACTTTGATTTGTTATGGAATTCGTGGGTCTAAATCCCACTAGAGTCAAAGATTAGTTTTTGCCTAAAAGTGATAATAATTTTCACCTTACTAGTGCTAACCCTTTCACTCCCAGAGTCAGTTATGGAGACATTAAGGTGACTCTAACTTCTGTGTCTGTGGACGAAATCCTATGGTGTGACCATTCAAATGAAATCTCGTCAGCAGCACTTTCACATGGTACTATTTATATTTAATTATCTAACGAAATGAAATTTGGGTCGACTCATCTTGAATTTTGATTTCAGGCACTCTTGGGAGTGAAAGGGTAACCGAATAAATTATCAGTGTGGTGCGAAAGTGTATCGCTCGTATGGCAGTAATCACGAATAGTTCACGTTGCAGGTGGTCATTATAGTTCATTCGTTTCCTGTTGGGATAAATTAACAACAAATAGCATAAAGATTTCTGTCTGGAGGGATGATATCATGGATAAGTTATCAAATAAAAAACAGACCGTGACGAAGGCCTTATGAACTGATAGGCGTCATTACGTCTCGGCCGTTTCCTGCCGAAAATGAAGAGACAAGGCTACTTAACAACTTATTAACTTGTCATTCTGCTCTTAAAACTTTAGACAAAGGAAAGTGGTAAGCGCAAAATAAGCGATTGTTTTTATGGTCAATGTTGACCTCAGGAAGATTGAAGCTGCCGAAGAAATCGCAGTTAGATTGTACGATCCTTTTAATGATGCAAAGCAGATGTCAACTGGACACTTGGCACCCAAAGTCGTTTCGCCCCGAAGTAAACAATTTAGACATTCTAGGTTCTTAGTGTTTGTTTAATGTACCCGGATCTTGCTCCTCCCTTATAAGCGCACCTTGTTATAGGCCCACTAGTCTACTAACAAAACAGTCCGCAAGGCGTCCTGGTTACACCCACACTAAAATAAGCATACCTCGTCTCCTAGAGGGTAATTTTTAAAACTAAAGTTACACTTAATCCAGTAAGATGACGGCTCATTACAACAGTACTTCGAGCTAACTAAACAAAAGCACCTTAGGAAGCTGTATACTGTAAGTGCAGGTCTTACAACCGGGATTCTAACGTATAAGTTGGACGGTATCCTCAGTATCTTCCATGTGAACAATAAAAACTAGGATGTTACTTGTTTACACTAACTTGCGTACCTTTTCAAAGGATGATACCTCAGGAATACTTTACGGCTTCTGTTTATCATTTTGACAACAAAAAGGCATAGCTTGGTAATGCTTGTTAGCAATGTTGAAGCAAAATGAATACTAGTATGATCGTCTCTGCAATAAGGGCATAATGGATGAAAGTCAACAACATCAGACAAGGGTCAAATTCGCAGTTTAAGGAGATGTTTATTGCTAGCAAGGGATTAAACCACTGCTACCCACTTTGATCACTTTTTCTGCTCTGTGCACAAGTTAGATGAATTTCCCTAGTTTATAAATAAATAAATAAATAAATAAATAAATAAATGAAACAAAAAGGAATTAACAGTGGCACATCCACTAGGTGGCTCTTCATCCACTGTATCCAGATCAAATAGCAATTTGCAAATGTTGGATTTCGAGGAGGGGAAAACCAGAGTACCCAGATACAAACCTCTCAGAGCAAGGATGAGACCATACAACAAACTCAACCCATATATGATGCCAAGTCCGGGAATCAAACCCGGGCCACATGGCTGGGAAACGTGTTCTCACCACTGCCCAATCCCTGCATCATCCCTGTGCCTTGAGCAGGGATGAGCAGTTTATTTGGTAGTGATAGTGAAACTTTGTCTCCCAGTACACACATGAGCAACCAGGTAATATTTCCACATCTAGAATACATGCCTAGTCAATGACAACCATGTAACCAACTAATCACCACAAATAAGCTAACTAACCATGACAAATCTCTTTTTCTTTATGGCAGGATCAACTACGTGCATGCAGCAGGGAAGATCTTTTAAGGTATTTATCATCATCTGCATTGAACAATCATTTTTTTGGTGAATTAATTAGGTTATATAAATCAAAGACAACTGATGTGTGACAGGCATGCATTATTAACCCTTTAATTAAGCCCTAATGGTGATGAAAATGAAATTTCTCTTTACATTTATCACTACTTGTTCAAACAATCAAGTGATAAGAAAAAAGAAAGTGATCACCAAGGAGAAGATGTCTTGATATTTAGACAAATTCTCCTCACTAGTTCCATAAGAAATGTATGGAGAAGAGTAAGGAGGAAATGCCTCTTTATATCAGGGTAAGGTTATCAACTTACCAGTTTTCATATGGTTACTTCTGGTTCCTTCACCCTCATTGTCAGCTCCTTCTGATTTTTATTTTGCTATTGTAAGATACAAGGTATAAGGATATGCCACACATGTGAACAGTTTTCAGGTACTCTCGTTGAATATTCAAATATAGCATTTTTTTGGTATTCACCTCAAAGTGAGTGTAACTGGACAGTTGAGGATATTTCCATTGCCACTTGTGTCTTAGTAAATATCCACCACTGTTCACCTCTACTTTGGTGAATACTAGTAATTGTTAAATATTATGCAATTTTTCTCTACTTCCCCCACTTATTGCACCCAATCCCCCTAAAACTCTCAGCAATTCTCAATGTCATTAAGGAGACTACCTGACCCACACGTCAAATTAATATTTTTCTTCTAAATTCTTTTAAATTAAGAATCAATAATTCTTCCAACAGTACTGAGATGGGGTGGCACAATTAGAACTTTGGGTATGACTGGGGCGATACAAAAAAGACAGTTGTATTGCTCTGAAACCTTCAAATCATTCTTTGATATTCTAACTTTTGATTCAATTACCTAACTTCAGGAGTATTAAAACAGCTTATTTTCTTTCTGTTCATACAGAATAATGAGTCATGGTTTGCAAGGGATTGTCAGATATGTCATTGTAAAAATAGCACCATAACATGTGAGAAGCAGAGATGCAATTCAATTGAAACACTCAGATGTCCACCTGTGAGTAAATGGTGTCTACTTACATGTATAGTGGGGGCGCGGTGGTATAGTGGTTAGCACGTTGGACTTCAGATTGGAAGGTCGGTGGTTCATTGCCCAGTCCCTGGCGTTGTGTTGTTTCCTCAGACAAGATGCTTTCCCCACATTGTCCCTCTCCATCCAGGTGTATAAATGGGTACCAGTGACATACTGCTGGGAGGTAACCCTGTGATGGACTAGCATCACTTCCTGGGGAGAGTAGCAATACTTTCAGTTGCTTCATGCTATGGAAACTGGGATAAGCAGGCCAGGTGGGCCTCCTTGGGTCGAGTGCGACTTTTACTTACATTTATAAGAGACCTTCAGTTTACAAGTATATGGAATTGAGTATGAATACGTTTGTTTGAACCTAGTGTACACGCTTTCATCCCATTTGAGACATCTTGCTACTACCATGATGAACACCGTAAACACTAAAATCTTACTTTCAGATGTTTCACTTTACCTCAGAACCAGAACAATTGCTGATGTAGTTGCTTGAGCATTGTTCTGGTTCTGAGGTAAGATGAAACGTCTTAATGTAAGACTTCAGTTTTTGTGGAGAGCTTAATTATTGGTATGACATTAGAAACCAATTCTCACCACTGCCGTGTAGCAACGCATGGCATAATGATAAGCACATTACTTCCTTTCGAACGTTGCACTACTGCTACACCGAACTCTATCAGAAAATTACAAGATTGGCTTGGCAGTCGCACAGCATTTGAAACCGGCCTTTGATTATCACATCTAGCTCCAATCATCCTCTAGCTGTGAAAGCCTTCTTCTCTACTGCCTACTGGTCAGTAACATCAGGAGCAAAGACTCTGGGAATGTAAACAACATAGCGATAGTAATAAATATCAAAATAAATAATAACAAATAACTTACTTTAAACTCAAAAGAAGTTGAACCCAATTTAGTCTGTAAATTTAGCCGCCGTAAAAACTGACATCCACGGGATATGAAGCAAACGTGAGCGCGGGAATCCATTTCGACCGCAGTTGAACATATCTTAGAAACTTTCCACGTCCTTTCCTGCGCGAAGTATTATTTTCCTCTCTACAGCAATCCATTGTCAGATGAGAGATCTCCTGTTTTTGAAAGATGTTGCGTACATACAGGCAAAAGGAAAAGTGGCGAAGAAACTTCGCTGATCCCCGTCTTTGTCCGCCATTTTGTTTTTCCAAATAGCTTAGTAACCTCTCCTTTTAGTGCCCAGGCTTTCTCCATTTTTTGGAGCTTCTGTGAACGAGTGGTCACTCATTTGCGTTTATGAGGCTAAATTGTTAGTTTGTAAATTGTCCAACATGTTGATAATAAGAAGTTGGAGAAAACTAGTAAACGGTCAGAGGGAATCTCATTTTTCTCACTCTTTTTTTTGCTTTTTGTTTCGTGAAGGGTAAAAAACCAGGCCAGGTACCTGGAGCATGTTGCCCACAATGCATTGAGGGTAAGTAGAGGAATTCTTGAAGTTACATAATTGCTTCACTTGGCCTTTTGAAAAAAAAAAAATGAATCAGAAAGTTAAAGGACCCATGCCACATCCCAATTGTTCAAAAAAAGTGTTATGGAAGGGTTAGACTGGAGGTGCTGCCGATTTGAGTTCTTTCATCTCGGGAGACGGAACGAACCTTTATGTAACAATAAGACCACCATAATGTACTGAAAACATTCTCAATATAGCACTACGATTAGCTAGACCTGACATTATATCAGTGGGTAGCCTAGAAAGCAGGCGTAGACAGCTGGGTCGCCCATACTGAGGACAGTTGTTTCACCATTCGTAGGGCTCGTTAGCACAACTCAGAGCTCACATAGTGTGTTTTGCACAGTGACCTTCACTTACGCCCATATACGGCTCTTTCAGCAAAGAGAGAGCCACTTAACCTACATCCCATCCCACCTCCAACTGCCAACCGTCAGCTACTCACTAAATCCACCCAGCCCAACCTCCAGCTTCGCGAAGTCAAGCGGATCACAAATGTCTCGTCATGTTATTCTTTTATTGTTATTGTTTTTCCAGAAACTGGTGTGTGTACCTCGTATGGCGACCCACACTACCAAACGTTCGACGGACAAATGTTTAACTTTCACGGCACCTGCCGGTACCAGCTGACATCAGACTGTTTCGATGATCAATTCAGCATACGCATGCGCAATGAAAGACGGTACTCCAACGTGTATGCTTGGTCCAAGGCCCTCACGATCCATCTGGGTGGTTCAGTGATTGTGTTACACAAGGACTTACAGGTGAAGGTGAACAAATTGGATGTGGACCTTCCTTACTATCACTTGCCGTATTTTCAGATCATCAAAGGAAGTTTCACGATTACGCTGATCTCCAAGATTGGAGTACAGGTTAGTGTGGATTAGAAGGTGGAACACTCTTGATGTAGATATCGGGTTGTGGATTCAAGATTTTATAGGTCGGGAGGGGGCAGAAAGGAAATTTAAGACGACATGAGTCCTTTTCCTTATGGGGAGGGTGGAGAAGGGGGTATGCTACGCCACAAACTTCGACAAAAGATGATTGTAAAGTTAAAGACGTTTCCTTTGTTTTCGTCTCTTCATGCGTTTCTTTTATACAAACCCGTCGTGCCGTCAGAAACAAAATGTAATGGTCCCGCTGCATATCATATAATTCTGCAAATAAATTAAAGTGAAAGTATTTCAGAATATTTTTAACCCTTGACAGGCATCTAATTTCTCCTTACAATATCACTACTTGATCAAACATACACTATGACAAGAGAATAAAGAAGATGATCACCAGAGACAAAATGTCTTGATGTTTATGCAAATTCTCCTAATTACTACCATAAGAAACATATAAGGAACAGTGAGGAGAACATGGATGTTGATATTGGGACTTAAAGGATTAACACTCTATTTTGAGGGTCATGATCAGTTTTTTCTTAGGTCTAGTGTAATCCCTCAAAAGTTCGGAAGCAACAACGCAGTAAAGGGAAGGGTTCACGGTTTAGCGCATGCTCATGAATCTAAATGCTGTTTTTCACCTGTGTACGTTGTAGCGAGTATGCAAGCAATATTATTCCATAACACTGTTAAACAACCAATCAGAAGCGAGTAGATTGCTCGGGTGTGAAATTTTCTGGCCAAAGTTTTGCGTTTAATGATTTCTCAACTATCTGCACGCGCCCCTGACAGCCATTTGACTAAAGCGCGTGCAAATAGCGGGAAATTCATCAACCATGAAATACAACCTTCGGGTCAACAATAAATTCAACGTTGGCAGCGTTGGTGCAATCCACTAATATTTCCTGCGAATTTAGTCCTCCGCCGTTCTACGTGGGCTTACTATAATATGTCATCGCTGAGATACATGTGAGTGGGATTATTAAGAGATAGAATTACCAATAAATCGGAAAAAAAGTAATTTGATTCATGCACATGCACCAAGCCGTGAACCTGTCCCTTTAATTCACTTACTCTAGCTGCTTTTGATACCCACACAGTCACTTGTTCTGATCAAGAGATTACAATTCCCTTGCCCTGGTTTGACCCTCCTTGTTTGCTTTCTTGCTTATTTACTAGTTTGCTTAGTTTGCTTATGTACTTCTTTAATTACAGGTACAGTGGGATGGCAACGGATTCATCGAGATTCATGTACCAAAAAGCTTCATGGGAAAGGTCTGTGGCTTGTGCGGCAATTACAACGGCAATTCTAAAGATGACTTTAAGCTAAAAAATGGCAGGGTTGTTACGTCTGCTCAAGAGTTCGGAGAAGGATGGTCTTTGGGTAGAAGACATCACGGATGCGAGAAGGCGCCGTCTCCGCCGGTGGATTCCACAGTATCAAAGTGCTTCAGCCGATTAAGAGTCTACTGGCGCGCGCACAAGCGTTGCTGGCCCGTCAAAAAACAGTTCGCAAATTGCCACAAGAAGGTCAAGCCTAACGCATTTTTCTGGTCGTGTATCTCGGACGTGTGCCAGTGTTCGGGAAGAAGGTGCGAATGCGAGGCTCTGATCGCGTATGCACGTGCATGCAGGCGTGAGGGAGTGACGGTGAACTGGGGCAGAAAAAACACTTGTGGTAAGTCAGCTAACCTAAAAGCCACTAATCGTCTTATAATTTTATTGCCTTATACTGAAATGTTGTTTGTAGTGAAGGTTTAAAATTTCAGAACGAAGTCTTCAATCCCGCCTCATTCTCTCCCACTCATAATGCGATTCATAAACTGAACCTCTGGCCGAAACAGGTCATTTTTAAGTCACTATCATTGATGAATATGGCCAAGAACGTGGACCGTAACTCAACACTAACAACTCAAAATAAAACATCAACATCACCAGTTTCACCGAGAAAGGAGCCTTAGAAAGCAAACAGTTGGTCACTTCATAAGATCCTAAAAAAGGTCGATCACTTTAAATGAAACAGTTTTTCGTCAACAATGATATGCCGGAATAATTCATTAAGTATATGCCAAACCAGTGAACGGCTAGGGCAAACATCACAAGTTTATGCGAAATGATAAAGCACAGAAAAAGAGAAACTGTCTCCGCAAAATACGTCACCGCCCGCTGTAAGCTATCAGTAGGTGCAAAAGCACCCATGGCAGACATTGGTATGGTATATGCCAAAAAAAATGATCAGAACTGATGCTAGTTTACGGTATCTGCACCAAAGTAACATTTGGCACTATGGTTATATGAATTGCACCTTTACAGAAGTTGATCGATAATAAAATAAATATTAAGTGTTCGTTTTCCCGTATGTAAGGAGTTTCCTGCAAGGGCGGCGCTGTCTTTGACGACTGCGTTCCTGCCTGTCAGCGGACGTGCGACAACAAGGATGACATGAACGTCCCGTGTCCCAGCAGGTCTTGTGTGCCTGGTTGTCGTTGTCCGGCGGGTACGGTGTGGAATAGTCAAAGGACAAAATGTATCCAATTGTGGAAATGTCCTCCGCAGGTAAGAGAACTGGATCATTTATTTATATTGTTCTTACTAATTCTAACCAATCAGGGCGCGCGATTAACAATATTCACCGGTTTGGTATATACGAATGATTTTATAGTTTTTGAAATAATTGAAGACAGTTATTTTGGCTATTCTTTCGTGTGAATCATTCTAACGGTCTAACTTTAACTTGTCACAAGCGATGTGCCATTTCAATTATGCCACATCTGAAAGATCATGTCTTTTCAAAAGCGATAAATAGTAATCGATAAATCTCTCCTTAACCATGCAAAGCCTGATAGCATAGCCGTGGACACTCTTGTGATTATTCGTTCGTGCTGATCTCCTTAATGGTCTAACTTTAACTCATAATATATAATTAGCTTTGTACTAATTGAACTACAGCAATTTCCTAAAAGATTCTTCCTAATCAAAGTCATTAACTGAAGATACCGACTTATTAAACTTGCCGAGTAAAACGCATTGCTTTTATACTTTTTCTTAACAACTCGCGAAACGCAAATTAATGATCAGAATTCGAAGATTGCTTCCAGAAAACTACTTCAAGTTCATTGTGGCCTTGAGTAGATTTCTTGAAAGCCATCTGAGAGGTTTGATTGGATAATCAATCTGACATACAATTGCGCCTCACACCAACTCTAACACCTAACTCTAAAGCTCCGCTTTTAATCTAATATATCTCGTTCTTTAAAGGTAAATTTCTAATACCCATTCGCACCAACTAAATAAAACATGTTTAGTTAAACGCAGTTTTAAATTCTAAAACTGAACGCGTGAATTTTACACAGGGAACAAGCAAGATTCCACTTGTGGCTTCACTGTGGCTACTTCCGAGTGAATAAAACTCAGTAAGCAATTAATTCTTATGTACAAGACAATTTCAAACTTTATTTTAACTAAACAGGTTTTAGCTCTGGTGTGAATGAGGTTTAATATTGTTAAATACCGTGTTTAAATAAAGTTACCTTACCTTACCCTTACCTTGCCTTAACCCTTTGAAAGTGGAAAGAATATTGTTAACACTTTGAAAGTGGAACGAACGTGATAAAATTAAAGGCCTAACATTTTTCCTGTGAATAAATTTTCAGAAATCGATAGTATGGAAATTTGGCCCGATAGCGGGCTAAATACCTGAGCATAGTTTTCACAGGCAACACAAGCAGACTCGTAGCCAGTCGCTTCTCTTGTTTGCGCTGTGGTTTATGGGTAGGATTTGATGAGTTCGCGGTGTACCAAGGGAAGGACGGAAAAAAATTGTCCTTTCCAAAAGGCTTTGCGGGCATTGATCGCCTTCCCATATTCCAGTGCGAAAAGGAATGAATAAGTGACGACTGAGTACAAGTCTGCAACGCAAGAAGAAGAACAAGAATCTGAGACATCTCAACAAACACTGAGAAACTCAAGCGCAAATCTCAAACTTTCCTTCAGGATGAAAACTTTTTAACGCTGCACCACCTGTCTTAGGATTATTCGCTAATAATCTTTGTCAGTAAACCAATGGGAAAACTAAAACACCAGCAGCCGCGATGGAGAATTTAATAATTAATCAATAGAGTTCTTCTGTCCAAGGCACCATATCGTGATAGGTTGCCCAAGGAAATTGATGTTCACAACAAATATTACGTTCTCGGGCTTATAGGAAGTTTAAGCATCAAATTTGCGAGGGAACCTATCACACGTAGGGCCTGAGACAGAAGGACTCTATTGTTTTTATTGTACAACGCTAAATTTTGAGCGAATTTTCAGCGCACAGGCGCCCGCCCGGGCCCGCTGAGGAGAGACACTATCACGTCACGTGATCGATTCCCACCAATAGGAGCAAGCCAAAATTTAGCGTTGTACTATAATTGCTGGTAGACAACGAACTAGCGCTGTGTCCTTGAACGTAGTATTTCGTATTTATTTATTTACTTATTTATTTCTTTTATAAATAAGGCCTCGTTGCTTATAGAAAACGTGACATTGTAGTCTAATTGCAAGGTCTAATTGTCTTATTGTTAAATATGCAATGACAATTCAACCAACAAGATTCGCTTTTTGCAATAGAAATCATGGCAAATGTCTAATGCCTGTTTTGGTTTGTGTATTTTTGTGTATTTCTCTGCAGCTGGCTCTAATTCAGGGTAAACTGCGAATCGCCGCTGTGAGCTCAAGGAGAAGCCATCAGTGGATTAGAAGACTGAACCAGGAAAAAGAGAGATAAAGCATGGTCGCTCATCTGAGACCGTTAGCTGTGGTTAGGCGTTGATCAGTAGTCCCAGCAAGAAATTAAACCTGTTCATGAAGAGATCAAGGAATCTGTATTTATAGGACGCAAGATAAACTCAGTAGAGAAAGAAAAGCAGAACAGTAAACAATGCAACTGGAAAACTCCTCTACAAACGGCTGAAGATCCAGGAAAAGATAGCAGTTTACTCTCAAGCCAGGCCTTGAACAGGGATTCACAAATCCGTTGTTTATAGTACAGTAGTCCTCTATCCCTCCCCACCACCCACCTCCTAGCTCATCACAGTACAGTAGTTCTCTTTCCCTCTCCACCACCCACCGCCCTCGCTCACGACCACCCATTAGTACCACGTTGTTGCCGCTTGTTATTGTATTAGCAGGTTTCCATTGTACAACAAACAGAATATTTAATCCTTTCACTCCTGGAAAAAATCCTAAATTTTATTTGGTAAATATCGAAAAATAAGTAGCACCATAAGAAGTACTCTCGCTTAACAGCTCTCTTGAGTGCACGGCCACACCCTGAAGGATTTCATTCACACTCAGACAGCATCACATTATATTACATAACTTCACTTTTGACTCTGGAGTGAAGAGTTTAAGAACAATACCTTGTATATAACAATTACTGTAGATTGTATTCTTTAAACAAAGGGTAGGGTTTTCATTATATTGACCTGATAGACGTATACTTCGCAGCGCAAAATAATCCTAAAGAGACGTCTTCGTTGGAAAATTATAGGCTTACCATCTTCTGTTTGTGTGGTGGACTGTGCTTTAAACGGCTGTGTTAATTATAAAATTAGCCTTCTTAGAGGCGATGTTTATGGCTTTCCAAACTGTCTGAAATGAAAGAAAAAGTCAAGTTCAATCGAACAAAGTTGACTTTTGACTCACTTAAAAGTAAACTTTCAACTCTGGCTGTTTTTTTTGTTTTGTTTCATTTTAGTCAGTTTGAAAAGCGCTAAACATCGCCATTCCTTTTGCAGAAAGGCTAATTTGATAGCTGAGACAGCCATTTAAAACCACAGTCCACCACAAAAACAGATGATGGTAAACCTGTGCGAGGACACACCAAAATGGGTTCCACAGGCGGTATATAATACTATACGGTTTCTAAAATTGGAGTGAACACAAGGAAGTTCATATCCCTGACCGTCAGCCTCGGATAAGGTCGGCTTGTTTTCGGGAAATTCATTAACAGTGATAAATTTGTTGTTAGCCTGGGAGACAACTTTCCTCTGGACGTAGAAAAAATATTAGAAGACGTAGACGTACTCAAGGCCTTTCATCCTGTAATAATTGGCAGGTTCAGGAGTCCATTACTCGGATCGTACAACTTCCATACTGCGTCCGTGAAACTGTGTTTACTCAGGTTGGGTTATTTTAGATGACGCGAAGTCTTCCAGAGAATACCGAAGATGTTACGAAGGCTTCCGAAGATTTCCGAAGTTGAGCTGAAGGCTTCCGAAGATAACCAAAGATTACCTAAAGTCTCCAAGGATAACTGACGAGAATTCGTAAAGATAACCTAACTCGTGAAAACGCCGTTGCACGAATACAAGGGAGTTGAACGCTCCGGATAATGCGCACTTAGTAAGGTAACAGCAGTAAGACATTACGAGGTAACACTAGATTCAACTCAGTGATCTTCTGAGACCAATCGCATCATGCATTTCCAATCCTAGATATCCAGGAGTTTCGTGTCTGTTTAAACCAATCAGAAACAGTCCCAAACCTATCCCATAAGCAACCACGGCGGCTGTTGTCAAGGTAACATCTCACTTAGCATGCACGTTTCTTTATTTTCGAAAACC
Source organism: Siderastrea siderea (assembly GCA_964030785.1). Classification (NCBI taxonomy): domain Eukaryota; kingdom Metazoa; phylum Cnidaria; class Anthozoa; order Scleractinia; family Rhizangiidae; genus Siderastrea; species Siderastrea siderea. The sequence continues at coordinate 25,184,139 of OZ034979.1, read as the reverse complement.
GTGTACTAAGATGACTAAGCCCGCAGTGTCCCTGATTGGGAGAACGGTCGATACGACGAACTGAAATCCCTCAACGAACTTTAATGAGCTAAAGTCGGTCACATCAAACAGGTTCTACTTGTGCAAACTTAAGAAAGCTGCACCTTCATAAATCAATCTTATTCGTACTTTATTTAAAGGGTACCTCAATATAGGTAACTGTGGACATTTTGAAACTGTTAACCAAAACTGAATTAATGTTTAACGCATGAGCTCAACGACAGTCATAGGAGCCCCCTCCAGCAGAGAAAAACCTCTTTGTTCGACGGAAGAGACTTTTTTCCCCTTGTGTGAATTCAATGTACTGTATATCTCGTTATCACCCTGTTTTTAACAAATAGACTGCAAGTTCGAGGATTCTATCAGCGCAATTGTTGGAGGTGAACCCCCGATAGAAACCGAGAGCAGGCAGACTTGTTTAAGCATAGCTCAGGGATCAATATATTGAACACAAAGAGTCCATAAATTTTACCTGCCTAAACCCAGGGTGATTTCCATTTCACCAAACGTTCCCCTTTGAAGTTCCGATAAATTTAGGAACATTTTCTAATCTAAATCGTTCCATTTACCGGTTTTCCGCTCCAACTTGAATACCATTGGCCGAGTAACAAGGAGGGAATGGAACGGAATTGTTCTGGTTTCCGCTGGTTTTTCTGGAAAATAGAATCCAAAAATTTATGGTTTCATTCGATTCCGCACCCGGAATTTCAAAAAATTTTGGCCTAATGGAAATCGTCCAAACCTAAAATGACTTATAATGCATTCGTTGTGATATTGAGCCTCAATATCTTATTTATCAAGGCTTAGATTTCCTAGTGTTCTATATCAGGGAAAAAGAAATTCGAAAGCTTAGTTAGGATTCTGGAGTGAAAATTTGAAGTGAAAAAAAAAATCGCTCAGTTCAAAATTTGTATTCTTACTGACTGACGATGAGACATACCAGGAAAAAAACGTGTTAGAATTGTAGTTACACTATTCCCAAAACAAAATTTAACTTAACACAGTATACAACATTTGTAACATATCTTTAATTTAGTGCGGAAGGTCCGCCCAATACATGAAATACAACGTGAACACTAGAAAAGTCTATGTGTATGTCTATGGGTTACCATACATCCACGCGCGTTTGACCCTTTCTCTCCTCATAAAGCCCAAGTTTGAAATACCAGGGATTGCACTGCTCTGACAATGCAATACATGAACTACGGAGTAAAAGTTTGAACGTGCGTTTTAGTTTGATTCGGGCTTAGAGGAGCGCGGGGATAACTTTTGACAACCAGTTAGAATACCGAGGCGCACGAATGGGGCACAGTCAGGGTTCACACAGAAACTGGGGAAAAATCCATTAATCCAATACCCTGAGCTCAAAATTGGCAAAAGGAACGGTGAAAACAATGAGTGAAATGCCCCACTGGCTGAACGTTTGATGCTTTACTCAAACTTTCCTTGGTTGTTTTTACTTTTCAACTGCCATCTAAAAACAATTTTGGGAAAAATCTGAAATACCATGACCCAAACAACTTTTTCTATTTCCATGACTTTTCCAGGCCAGGAATGCAAATTCTAAATTCCATGACCTTTCCATGACCATGGGAACCCTGACAGTGTGTACTATTTATTACAAGGAACAATGAAGTAGATGACTGCATTAGTTTCGTTTTTCCTTCTTTCGTCAAAGACAGGAAACAGGACTTTGAACAACAGCAAAGGCGAGGCCAAGGAAAACGGTTTCTAAACAACAAATTCACGTTATTTTTATCTACTTCACGATCTTTCCAAATCGTGTAACTTATCTTAAGTGACCGAAGAAATGTACCAAAATGTCTAACGCACGAGCGGAGCCATTGTTTGCTCATTAAAGCCTTTTGTTTAGTGACGTTCTCGTCACCGTCGCCTTCATGGTTGCTTAAGGTCCCTAAAAAATAAGTTGTCTGTAAGAAGGTTACGAACAGGGCTATTTACAGTTTCCACTGAAGTCTCTTTTTATTTCCTCAGTGGACCATGGAAGGAAATCGAGACCGAGAAACCGCAAGTGAAGCAAGCGTGCGCAATTTGTGTATGAAATGGATACTAAGGACAGACCAAGTTTCACAAAGCGAGAAAGATTAACTGGTTGGCTGGAAAGCGATAGAAACCAACTGATTTATAAATAACCTTTAAAATCGCATAAAAATCATTACCAAATTGAAAACAGAATTCCTTGACAATTTCACTGAACTCGACTTATACACTGCTATAAGAACTCCTTCCACTAATTTTTAAAAACAGGCAAGTACGACAGAAAACAATAAGGAACTTAAGCACGTACGTTCGGACAGCAACCGGAAGTGGAATGTTTCGTTAGCGGAGTCTTTAGCTGGTTTGTTTTGCTTCCCATCAAAGGCACAAAATATCTTGTTTTAGTTAACTGGTGGCTTGCCATTGTGGACAGGATGGCGTCAAAATGTATGTAAAGGGAAACATTCTACTTCCGGTTGCCGTCCGTGCCTCACAGACGTCTGTGCTTACATGTAAGTTCCCTAGTATCTACTTTTCGACTGCTGTTTAACCCTTTAAGCCCTGATATAAAATGCATATTCTTCTTACTGTGCTCCATACATTTCTTATGGAACTAGTAACGAGAATTTGTCAAAATATCAAGACATCTCATCCTTGGTGATCACTCTCTTTATTCTCATCACTTGAATGTTTGAACAAGTAGTGATAATGTAAAGAGAAATTTCATTTTCGTTACTGTGAGGAATTAAAGGGTTAACAGTGGGCGCGTATGCTCGCTTCATTTGCAAGTCAGTCTCGTTCTTCCGTAAACGATCAATCTGCGAGAGGAAAGGTGGTCTTTGTGGATTACTGTCCACGATTCCAAAGAAGTGGAAATGAATCTCTTATATTACAACATACTTACCTACAACATGCATGTCGACTTCGACCTCCACATCTCTCAAGCTGTACATTAAATAATTTTTCAATAAACTAGTATACATCTAAAGAATATCATAACTTAAATTTTTACAACAATCGTATTGTTCAATCACCGAACAAATTACAACACGTCTAACAGAGGCCGTAGCGTACCCGTGTGTCACAAAATGACTTGATCTAACGTGATAATAAACCTAAAGCGCGTGACACAGCGTAACAAAATCACCCAAAACAGAAAACTTGCAGAGACAAATTCACGCAGATACAATAGCGCAGCCTAAGATTAAAAATCACGTATAATAGCGTGACCGTTACACAATCCCTTTCACAATGAAGTTAAAAATAAAACTTGTAACCTACTCTAAATCTGGTACACCAAGGCAAACTGACGACATATTCTTAAACGACTATTGGTTAAAAATTCACTGGCAATACGCTTGCTTGGAGACTGAATCTGTGATTCTGAATCAACCAGGAAAGAAATTCATTATTGTGTGACGTCCCAGTAAGTTACTGCATGACATTTTGTGATGATCCACAGTGACTGCGTTACCTTGCGACGACCAAAATTAATGAGGAGTATAATAAATTACGTGACGTCCAAGGTCGAAATTGTGATTGAGAACGTGATGGATTGCGTTACAAGGCTCTTTCGTGATCTTCAGGCAAGCCGTTTGTCACAGATGCTGCATCAACTCCCTTCAGCACCATACTTTCCTCTGTAGAGCCCGGTGTCACCAGGACTCTCTTGTTCAAGTCTGGGAGAGGTTTCCTCGAGTGATTGAGCTGCGGTAAGCGGGAGGGTGGTTTGGTACCGCCACCTGACATTGACTCCGTGTCTGAGATTTCCGACGAGCGATTTTCGTCCGTTGTCGAAGATGAGCCATCTGGAAAGAAGGGGAAAAAGTCAACACTTCCTTACAATGCGAAATGACAGTTAGAAAAATATCCATAAATTCCAAGTTGTAAAGGTCGGAACACACTACGCGACAGGTCAGAAGGACAGGTCTCTGCGACAACCCGCCTCGTGTGCACTACTACGGAGACATGGCGCTGAGACATCGCGCTTGCTTGGGGCACACTAAGGAATGTTAAGCAGAAAATCCAAGATTACAAGGGGATTCCTGGAAGCTAGAATATATAACTCTTTCCGATTGGTCGAATTTTTTCGAATTTTTTTGTCGCGGGACAACTCGCATGAGCAATGCACACCCAGTCACAATGAAAAGTGTCATTTTGTCTCTGCGACCTACGCACGATTCACGATGCCAGTCGGGAGGACAAAAACGAGGTAACCGTAAAGGTGGCGTACCATTGTAGTTTTACTGGACGTGTCACTGACGCTAAAACTCAAATTCTTTTTAACTGGAAGCTTTGTGCAGTGTCTGTACTTTTTCCCGTTTTTTCCGTTTCTGTACGTGAGTAGTTGCGTAATGCGAAAATTTACCCGCGCAAACTCCAAAACTCCACATAAATGAGGTACGAGAGCAATCGTAGGCTAGGATAATGGAATCTCATTCTGCACCAAAATCCCCCCCCCCCCCCCGCCACCTCCTGCACTAACCTGTCTCGTCTTCTTCCTCTTGCATTTCGCTGAGTGGTTCCAGGGGGGCGACTGCCTTCTGCTGTTGCTGTTGAACAGGGGGTTCCCCAGTCTGTGATGACAGGTCCAGTTTGCCACCCTTGTTGAGTCTGTCACACATCAGTGCTATGTGTTTCTTGAGCTTGCTTGTATCTTTAGGAATTTTCATGGCTGAAACGCCAACTAAACACAATAACAGAGAACAAGGAGGACAGTGTCAGTCACCAGAACCTTTCACCATTAAGAGTGTTCATGCACAAATCTGGCAAAAAAAATCCCACATTTCACTTACCAAAGCATTCAGAGAAATGAACAAACGAGCGAACGAACGAACGAACGAATGAACGAACGGGAGAGGAAGCGAACGAACGAACAAACTGACGCACGCACGCACGCACGTTTATGAACGAGCAAAAGAACGAACAAACGAACAGCTTTAGGAAAGACGGATGTCGGAAAGGGTCGACAAAGTTTTGAGTTCTTGCTGTGCCCTTAAAAACTTGCTAAAAGCATATCATGGCTTTTCTCCCCTCTAAAATACCCCAAGCGTCCGGCCTTTTGTGTTCTAACAGCATCCCGTACATAAGGAAAAGTGACTGTTACTGTGACAGTCATAAATGTACGATCCCTGTTTTGTTCAACTGACCCATTCTGCACCAACTGGGAGAAAAACGATAATTTATTAAGACCAAGTACGCGACTAAGCAAATGTTGAAACCGTTTATTCGGGTCCCACGAAATAAAGGACCAAAGCAAATACAAACCGGCTTGGTCTTTCGCGCTTTTGGCCAAACAGGTCCGAAGAAGGTGTGTAATGGCCGCGTCTGTGATTTCTTCCCATCCCTAAAACAAAAAGAAACGATGAAATTATGTACCTACATCGTATTGATGACTACCATATATAGTTTGCTTTATATGTCATGTTTATCACACACAAAGCTTTCGACAATGCTGATACTAGCAATATACAGGACATGTGTCACAAAGAAACTAGAGAATATGACTTATGTTCGCCACAGGTCTCCCAGTAGCTCAGTGGTTAGAGCGTCCGACTGGTGCAAAGGCTTTAGTCATCCCGGATATGGCTTTTTACTACTTAAAACACTCCACTGAGATTTTCGGAAACTCGAAGGTACTTGTACAAATCGTTGCCTCTGAATCATGTTCACTTGAAACCCACAGTTTTTCTAAACTCACAGTAAAAGTTTGCATCATGCGATGCAAAAGCGGAAAGCGGCATTCTTTAGCACCCGTCCAGTCTTAGTAAGTAGTTAATCATTTGTAATCCTCCAGTTGATGGTTTTCATTCTTCTCATCAACTGTGTGATTGAAGATGTATTAACATTGTAAGAAGAAATCAGATCACAAACAAGCCGTACCTGCTCCTCTGATTCCGATACTTCAGGAGAGAGGGCAGTCTGAAGAACTTCAAAATCCTTGTCTGTCATATTCGTCCATAGTCTAAAACATGATTTCAAAGCAGGTCTCAGTTAACCCTTTAAGCCCTAAGAGTGACCAACATTTAATTTCTCCTAATATAGTAACACTGCTTTGTCAACAATAAACTGTGTGAAAAAAGGAAATGATTAACAAGTGAAAATGGTCTTGATAAAAACAAATTCTCCTCATGAGTACCATAGGAAATGTATGGAGAAGTGTGGAGAATACGCATGTTGATATATCAGGGTTTAAAGGGTTAAACAGATTCAACGTCATTCAGTATTGTATATAGCCTCCCACGCAGTTTTGAGGAGGGTAATACGACTCCCCTAAATACGACTCACCAAAATTGAATGTTCGCTTTGTAAAAGAATGACATAGAAAGAATGAACACTCGTGAGTCTTCCTACATGGAAAAATCTTCTTTCGTTGATATTCCTTTTAACCACTTAAAACTGAATTCAGCGGTCAACCTATATTACTGTGACCAGTAGATTCTGTCAAAAGAGGCACGTTTAGGTCTCCAAAAGCTGACAAACTCACTTGATAAGGCAATTCACAAGTCGTGTCCCGCACGACAAATTAGCAGCAGCCGCTTCAATGGCTCGTTCACATTCCTCCTCGGCCTCTCCTAACGCTAAGAGCTGGGGAGAGAATCAAGTGAAGCATCACTAAGGTTGCATGAAAAATTCTTATTAGCTACCACACTGAGCGTTGTTGCTAGGTGCGAAAAATTTGAAGTAACGTAGGAACAAACGAGGGGTTTTCAAATTATTCCTTTTTCTGATTCATCCGTGGTATTTCCCCCGCCCCTCTCCTCGCCCCCCCCCCCCCCAAAGTAAGTACTAACGTTATCCTAATATTTTACCTGTCTGTAAGTGCCATCCAGCAAGGTATCGAGGTTCGCAAGTGGTGCCGGGGTCTTGTCTTTGAACCTCGTTAACAGTCTTCTTTGGATGGCTCGGAACTGTTGAGCCCGCTGTGCTAGCAGCTCGCGGTACTTTGTCTGGTTGAGGCGTTGCTGTGAATAACAAACGTACAGAATGTTCCATAACGAGGATGTTCGTAAATGCAGAGGAATACACAAGATTTTAACACACTGGCTGAGCAACACGATTACCTTGTGGTACTAGGGACCTCAAACAGCCTTAATTTGGCGTTTGTACCAATTCGTTCAACGAACTATCCGGGAGCTAAAAGACGACTTTGCAGTTAAAGGGGCATAGTCACGAGGATTTTGCAGATTTCTTGTCAAAACTGTGCTAAAATTATCGGTAGCTAACTTTATCCATGCCCAACATTGTGTTTGAATTTTTAAAGAAACATATTAACTTAATTTTATTAAGAGAAAACAAACCATGACCATTTAATATCGATTTAATGTCAACACGCTGAAAGAATTTGAAAAGTTTAGCCTAATTTTTTCAAATTGCAATCCATTTCCATCTGTGCCATCCGCAGCAACAGACGACAGAAAATAGTTTCAGTGAAGTAATATGGTCTTTGGACCATTATTTGTGGGCATTCATTGGTGTGAGGACATATTTTTTTATTTTTAAAGTGAACTAAAACAGCGCTACAACGCCCCTTTAATATAAGCGAGAAACACAATTTCAGCACCGTGTGTAAACGTTCTCCACAAAAACTTCACGTCAAAAATTTCACGAAATTGTCGTACAGAGCGGCAAAGTAATGTACCACAGTGTTTAAAAAATATACAAAGCCATTGCTTTGCTAATTAGACATTTTGTTTTCCAAACGTTTTCGTTGCTTTCGTCGTCACCGTCGCAGTTGCTAGAGGTCCAAACTGAAGAGCACAAGGAAAAGTGAGGTCAGGATTGCTGTCGCAGTACAGAAAAATAAAAATTCCCTCACCTCAAAGTGGGCATCTATGAGCTCATAATACTCCTGAAGTGGTAACGGGCCCATGAAAGAAGCACGGAACTGCACAGAGTCCTAAGGAGTAAACGGAACAACAAATCTTTGTAGAAACATATCATTTAAATTCTTATTTGTACTTTAAACTTGCCTCCGTTTTATGTATATAGCGTGAACCCTGTATGTTCTTATCTTTTACCTTGTTTTTCTTGTAGTAGGCTTCTAGCCGCTTGCAAAGCTCGTAAAGAACGAGCCACATTCCGTGAAACACGTCACACTGGATTCGGTATCTCTCTGCAGAGAAAAGAAAATGGGACGCCAATCAATCTAAATCCGGACTTTGAAGTCCTAAGTTTGATTTTTATTTCATTTACAAGCAAAGCAATATTAGATTGTAGTCTGAATCGTGGCAATCACGAACCGAGGTGAAACGTTTGGAACAGTGCTAGAATTTGGTTTCGGGTGGTGCGGCCAAAATCAATCTAAATCCGGATATTGAAGTCAAATTTAAATTTTTCATTTACGGGCAAAGCAACAGGGCTCGAGACTAACGGTAGCCAACTAGTCACAGACTAGTAGAAATTCCGTTTTGGCTAGTAAGTTTTGCGCTTGCACTAGCCATTTTGGCTAGTGGAAATTTCAAAGTACTATTAAGCACCGGATGGAAACCAAACTAAATATTGTTTCTGATGATTGGATCCCAAAAGCAAATTGAGTGAGCAGAAAGTAAAACTTATTCCGTAGAAGGATATCACAATGTTCGCATGATACTTGTTTTGTCCTCTCAACGTTTTTCCCCACTAATTCTTGTCTCAAATGGCAACGTTTTCTCCGTCATTTCTACGTTCGAACGAAATGAGCCGTTTCAGAACGTTTCACCATACGTTTCCTTGAAAGGTCCATCAGTGCGTTCATATGATCTTGTCCACACGTTAGTAGATGTAGGTTCACACAATGTTTTAGTCTTTTGTTATCGACTTTTTTCCATTTTTGCTACGTTCGACAGTTTCTCCTCCCAGCGTTTCTATCTACGTAACGTCTTCACATTATTCTCCGTTCGTAAGTAGGTTCGTCAATTTATTGGTCTAGCCTTCTCATCGTTTCTTTGTACGTTAGCACGTTTGCACGACATTGTTCTGTTCTTCCTAAGGTTTTCAGCGTGTTAGGTACATTCGTACCATGAGTCGACACTGGCCTTAGCGTTTCTCTGTACGTTAGTATGTTCATACGGTATTAGTCTTGACTTCTCAACGTTTATCCGTACGTCAGTGTGATTTTAGTTGTCTCATTTACGTTTCTCCATAATTTATTGTCCCACTGTAATAGCTCAGTTTGTCCGTTCGGCGTTCTTCCGTACGTCACACACATTCTTACGGAATTAGTTTTGTCTAATAACGTTTCTCTGTATCTTGGTACTCTGATATGTTGGCAGCGTTTCTCCCTACTGTAGTGCATTTGCAAATAGCGTGTTTGATGTGACTTCTCAACGTTTCTCTGTACCTTAGTAAGTTCGAACCTTATTAGTTTTTTCTGCTTCTCTTGTAGACGTTTTTCCGTACGTGAGTTGAGTGCTGTATCAGTCTTGTCTTTTTGACGTTTCTCAGTTATACCTTACAACGTTCGTACAATGTTAGTCTTGTCTTCCCAACGTTTCTCCGTACGATGACTTGCTCGTATAAGATTAACTGTTCGAGTTATTCGTTATGATCTGACCGAAACGGAAAGGCGTGGGGCGTGAACTACATCGCTCCTGGAAATTTGCCCTGAAGGCACATAGTACTTTGTCTTCCGCGTGTGAGGATCTATAACCGTTGGAAAGATTAGTCAACATTCAAGTTCTTCACTCTTGAGATTACAGATAGAGAGGCATGTTTATAGTACTTAACTCGGCTGAAAATTAGACATATTGAACACAGTAGGAGATTTGGCAAAAAAAAGTCTGGCTAGTGAAAATTTATTTTGGCTAGTGAAATCAAACCTCTCACTAGCCACTTGGCTACTACGCTGAAACGTTAGTCTTGAGCCCTGAAGCAATCTTGGATTGCAATCTGAATCGTGATGATTACGAACGCAGGTGGATCGTTTAATTGACATTTGAATGTGGATGCGGATAGAATTTTGATCTGTCAATTGCGCGGTCGGCGCTGTGACTCGGTTAAATCATTACCAGGTGCTCATTACTATTTACATGATGAGCCCGAAATGCACTGATGCATCCCCAAGGACCGCAGAGCACTTAACTGGTCACAACAATCAATCCATATCCGGGTTAACAAGTCATAAATTTGTCTGTTGTTTCATCTACACACAAAGCAACCTTAGACTGCAATCTGAATCGTGATGATCAGAACGGAGGTGAATCGTTTGGTGTGGTGTCTCAATCTAGTTTCGGATGGGGCGGCAAAAATCAATATAAATTTGCATTTTGAAGTCAAATTCAAATTTTTGTTTCACTTACGAGCAAGGCAATCGTAGATTACAAACTGAATCGTGGTAATCAAGAAGTGAGGTGAATCAATTGGATCAGCGCCAGAATTTGGTCTCGGATGGAATGACAAAAATCAATCTAAATCTGAACTGAAAAGTCGTAAATTTGTCTTTTGCTTCATTTACGCGCAAAGCAATCTCAGATATCAATCTCAATCGCGATGATCACGAACGGAGGTGGATCGTCTGAATTGATGTCTGAAACTGGTTCCGGATGATGCGTTCCATTTAACAAACAAATCTTTTTCTACATAAATGTAGCGAGGGTCATTCAGAATGAAAACAAACATGGACAATTGTTTTTGAGATTAAGGAAAATCCAAACAATCTGGATTAACTAAATGTCAAAATGAAATGACTAACGAACGCAATCAGAGACATTATGCCATCTTTATCAATACCTCTCACGACACATTGACGAACCTCTTTTACGGGCACAAAAAAGAGAAAGAAGAAAACAAAACAAACGAGAACGAGAATCTGGAGAGTTGACGAAAATTCAAACTCTGGCTCTCCTTTGACACGAAACTTTCGTGCACTCTTGGAGAATAATAATAATTTTCATGCACTCTCGGCAACTTTCGTGTACTCTCAAATTTGAGTCGGATCAAAGTTGAATAAGAGTCGATGGAAGACCAATTTCTCCCTTTCGCCTGGCTTGTAATTTTCATGCATCTCGAGACTCACGCGCGCTCTCCAAGGGTTTGAATCTGCTCAGTGTTAAATCAAAATGGATACAAGTTACAATTCTCGCCGCCCTTGTTTTGCCTAAAACTTTCATGCCCTCTGGAACAGTTACGGATGTGCTTAAGGTTTTATCGGAATCGATGGAAGCTCAACTACTCGCTCTTGTTTAGCCTGAAACTCTTATCACTCTCAGCAACTCGTGTGCGCTCTCAGCTATTCTTATGTGCCCTCAGCAACTCCAATGCACACTCGGTGACTCTCGTACGCTCTCGGCAACTTTCATGCACTCTCCGCAATTGTCGTGCGTGCTCGGCAACTCCCATACGCGCTCGGCGACTCTCGTGTGTTCTCGGCAATTCTCGTGCGCCTCGGCAACTACCGTGCGCTCTCGGCGATTCTCGTGCACTCTAGAAGAGTTTGAATCTGCTCAAAATTCACTGGAACTAACGGAAGGTTAAATTTTCCTCTCCTTTGGCCTCAAACGTTCGTGCACGAGCTTCTTACTAACGCTGAATAAGGGTAAGCATTGTCAGTACGTTTGAACAAAAGAATGGAAGTGAAGTAACTGAGAAAACAGTACTTTTGTGATACATACGTGACGTTTTTGAAGCAAGGATAGTAACCACTGGTCCGCCAAAGTATTGAATACCAATTGCCGCCATTGGAATAACAGCGTCGTTTACCATGTCTAGTAAAATAATGTCATTGGAATGATGAATCAATTAATTAATATTGTTAACCCTTTAAGACCAATAGTAATCAAAATCAAATTTGACAAGGACATGAGAATTACAGAAATGTTTACAGAGATGAGTTGCATCGATATTTAAACCAGTAAGCAGAAATGGTAAATTGATGCTTGGGCTTAAGGATTAATAAAAAAGATTAAAACAAGAAGATCAACATAGTGATGACTTCACAGTAAAATAAATGTTTGGTTTACCAGAGGACTTACCTGAAAATATTTCGGCGAGATTTACTGGGGGTTTATTAGTATCTATTGTTAGCTGAAAGAAAACAAAACCACAGCATAAATTTTATGGTACTAATCGAGTGAAGCAAGCCTGCGATACTTTCTTGCACTAACAGTCCTACTTCTTTAGAATTCTTTATTAGAACGCTGGTGTGCTTGAAGCCTTGTACTGCATGTTACACATGTTCCTAAAGTGCAATACGTGTGTATGTGTGCGCACACATACAGCTATTTCATTTTTAAAACGTTGTCGGGTTTTAAAGCCTCGAGAATACGCGACAAGACCGAAAAGTAGTATGGGTAGCTATAAGTATGTTGTGATTCGGCTGTAATTTCACAGTTGACACTGCCATAGGATAGCTGAAAGTACACTGTACACCAACCCCTCCCCTATATGATTTATTTTCTGTAGGGGAGAGCCATAGTTAAATTTGGTAAATTTATTAATAAATTACCCAATCACCTTGCGGTCTTATCGCGTAGGCTTCCGACAACGTTAATTGAAATACCTGTATAAGCCGTGGTTTCACACACCGTGATGAAAGCGATCACCGTGTTCGATTGTGCTGCTTAAACAATAGAGTTCTTCTGTTGAAGGCACTATCGTGTGACAGGCAGGAAATTTGATGTTCACAACAAATATTATATGAAGTTCCGAGGGAACCTATCACACATAGGGCCTGAGACAGAAGGACTCTATTGTTTTTATTGTACAACGCTAAATTTTGAGCGAAAATTGCCAAAACGGGCACTATGCGCTGAGAGGCGACATTATCGCGTCACGTGATCGATTTCGACCAATGCAAGCACGCCAAAATTTAGCGTTGTACTGTAAACTACGCTATTAAATTTTTAAAAGAATTAACAGAATCTTTTGCAGTTTAGGCTATAGCAGTCGCCTTACGGATGGCTCCCAGCTGAGACTCACAAATTTAGGCAAAAGTAGAAATGTGACTGATACAACAAGCTTCAGTCGCTTCAGACCTTTAAGTGGCATTTTTAAATCACTTTTTCCCAGATCTTACCTTGTGATTTGCGTTTTTCATTGGTGCACAGCATTTGCAGACAACACTCAATGGAAAGTGAATATCTGTTTGGGCGACTCTCGGAGCCTCTGAGAACATAACAGGAAACACCTAACTGTAAGTAATGAACGAACGTACATTTGTATTGTAGCCGCTAAACCAAAACTGAGCGCTCTACGTTTATCGCACTGGGATCACTGCTAAGTTACACGTTCTGACTCCTATCCGGTTCCAGATCGGTTGTGGGAGGAAGATAAATAAATAAAAGGTCTTAAGAAATGACAACATACGAAACTAACGAAATACGAAAACTAAGGAAACAACAAAACTAAAACTAATGCAACAACGTACCTAAGCGGTTATCTCGTATAAATTTTAACTCTAATGGACGAGCAGGAAGCAAAACTCGATCTTAAAGACTTCGACAACGTTCAACTGACAACTAACTATGTAAACGTATAACGAAACTTATAAAACGAATAGGTGACAGAAAATGTTAACATAGTTATAAAGGAAAAAAACACCCGCAAAAAACTTAACAGATTTTAAGCCCAAATTACACACTAAAGAAAATTAATGTACAGTATAAAGCACGTAATCTGCGCTAACATGTAAGAATTATGAACAATTAATCCTGATGCCTTTTATTTCGTATTGGAATTATTTTTGGTACTGAGGTACACGTGAGTGGTTCGTGAAAATTAGGCACCGTTGGTACTCAAGACAACCCTCCCCTCGAGTTACCCCGGGCGAGCTAATTTTCACCTATTTCTTTGAAAAGTTCAACGAAACCGTTTACATGAGGATCACCAACTCGTCTCGGGGAGGCGAGACAACTCGGGGGGCGAGTTGTCTCACCTTGGCAGGTTGGGTAACCCCGGCAGGCGGGACAACTTTTTCTCATATAAACACTTTGTCTCGCCTACCCGGGACGATTTTTTGCGTGCCACGTGTCATGTAACGTCTGGTTTTTGGTTTTAAAAAGACAAAATCAACAAAATGTATACTGAAGAAGAAAACTTTAGACAAACAGAGGCTACAGTGATCAAATCATTGATGCACTGGTGTATCGTTGCAACCCTATACTTTTGCCACTTGCACAGTTTTTTTAATTAGTTTTCGTTGACAACTTTTCAATCGTCACTGGCAATCAAAATGAAAGAACTGTAAAAGACAGAGATTCAGATTCGCGCTCGAGAGACCTCCTCTCATACTTCTTAGATTTCATTTGTCGGATGAAACAACAGTCATCAGACGACCAATAACATCGTAAGTTTGTCGACCAATCAGAGCAACGACCAGAGACTTATAACCCCTACTGACCATTCACAGTTCACTTGACTCTGATGATGACTTCCGCTCAGGTTGTCGAAACGTCAGCCAATGTCATCTCAAACAGTCCTTCTCAGGACTACAATCACCCGAGCGACCGTACTTTACTGACTTACGATACGGTTCTTCAAAGCCCCGAAGAGCCATTTGTAAAAATGTGAAGAGCTCATTCTACAAACCTGTTATCTTTGAATGTCTCTAAGATATGAACTATTTAGTTTGAGCAAAGTTTCATGCTTAGAAACTTCTTTGTTTACAAGGTAAAGTGTGAATTACCGTGCCCGAAATCCGCCCGAAAAGTTTCGGGGCTTTCGACAAACGCACGCCTGGTTTCCAGCCATTTACAAAGTCATCAAAATGTTGCCCAAAAGGTGTCAAAACGTTGTAAGAATTCGTGCAAGCAGCCGTGGTACGCGGGTAGCACTGTAAAAAATTTAAAGCATCTACATTGTACATCTAGAAATTAAACCAGAATTAATCAGAAATAGCCCCTCTTTTCTAATAAGCTCCTCTTTGTTTCTATTGCCCAGCGGTCTGGAACACTGTACTGACAAGCTGCATGGTACAACTCACCGGTGTTTGTTACATATGTCGCTGTGATCTGAGCTTTTAATGAAGCAGGAACGGATCCACCACGAGAGTAGAACGACACTTCAGCAGACACCGGTTCACTTCTGTCACCTGATAACAACGCAACATGCAAAGTAAGCTGCAGCCGCACATGTACGTTTGACCCTTTAACGACTAAGAGCGCCAAATTGAAATCAAAAGTGAGTTAGAAGCGAATGGCAGTGATGCAAATAAAGGTAACATCTCCCCTTTATATCACATCAAGGGGCGTACTGGGCTCTAATCAACCCTGAATAAACCCTGCACAAAGGTCCTTTCTTATGACAGAGTACTATATCATGTCAGAGTACTGCAGGGCGGTTTTCAAGTGGGTGTCGTAAAACCAAAACCAAAGTAATTACTCTAACCAATCACAATGTGGAACAAAACACAAAATGAACCAATCAGAAATCGAAGCAAATACAAGAAACTCGTGTTAAACGCGGGAAAACGCGTGCGAGCAAGTCACGATTGGTTTTGGTTTTACAGTACGTCTGATTGGCTGAGAAAGTGGCGCAAGCTTTTTTAACCAATCAGAAAGCGCAATAAAGCAAAACTAAAGCAAGCACAACATTACTTTCGACACTCAATTGAAAACTGCTATCATATCGTTACTCACCAATTATAGGAAACACTATAGAAGATCTATTGCACATGATAGGAGGACTGGAGATGACACTAAGGACAACATTTTCTATCGGACTGGGAGCTTGCGACTTCAAAGTGATCTGAGTAAAAGAAATAATATAGAACGTAAACCGAACAGTTCAATCAAATTATATGCACGAGAAAAAAGAGACTGCAGACGATATAGAACTGTAAGTATTCCAGGAAGGTAACATAAGGGGAGTTCCAGCTTCAGCAATTTAACAATAAATCACAACTTTAAAAACTCTAAATACAAATGGGGTTCCTGTTATTTCTGCAACAAAGGAGGTTTCGTTATAACGGAAAACTTTCTCTAGACTGCCTTGGGGAACAAACTTTCTGTTTCTACTATTGTGTGTACCCCTCCCATACACGTCCATAAAACTTACTGTAGTAATAGTAAAATTTGTGCACTGGCCTTTTTCATGACAAGAGGGGACTTTCTCCCGTACTATTCCATATCTGAAAAACTACCAACATTGTTTTAATATTTTAAGTCGAGAGCTGAAAGGTTTTAAACTCAGCTGCCAGCTTACCGTAACTGTGATTGAAGGAAACGACTCATCATCACCATCATCCACTGCACTTTGCTGCAGAAATAAGTAAAATATTAGTTGCAAATTGAACAGAAATTTAGTGCTACACGGTGGTTTTCTCAGGCACGTTATGTAACGAAAACGAAAAGCCACATGCGTACTTACTGATACTGAGTCTAAACTTGTTGGTACATGGACAGAAATTAGAAGATCTTCTTTTTGCTGCGCCCGAGGTAAGATTTCTGAAACAAATATTTTCGTACGTGAATCCCAAAAATAGTGAACAAGTTACAGTGATGATTTCAAAATGCCACAGTATACACACATGTACTGTATTAGATTAGTTTTTCAAATGGCTGTCATAAAGCTAAAGCCAATTAAGAAAATGACAGTCCAAATAAAGCTAGAATAAACACTGTATATTTTCATATTACTGTACATCACATTTCTTATATAAGCACTGTAAAACTAAGCCATAGAAAACACAGATTATTTTCAAAATGCAAATGAAAACAGCTCTTCATTATTTGAACCAACCTGAACTTATTGTAGACTCCTTGATTTCTTTCTGAAGTTCTCTCATTTCAACATCTGCTTCCTAAAATACAAAGAAAATAACAAAAAAACACACGCAAAAAAAACAATTAGAATAACAGTTTAGATTGAATTCAACTTTGTTTCTTTCTCAGGCAGCAGAACTAACACTGTTATTCCAGCTTTTCATTCGTTCATTCGTTCGTTCGTCCATCCGTCCACCCATCAGCTGGGCAGGATCAACAGGACCAAGTGGCCTGTCATTCTTTTGTAAGCAATGCATAAATTTGTTACCAGCACCAGATATGCAAATTTATGGGCAGTGCACCACACACCAAGTCCCAAGTTACATCACAAAGAGCACAACAGATGGCAACAATATAGACTTGGAATAAGACAACACCACGTACCAGACTTGACAATCCGACTTGGAAGATAGAACAACACAACAGACTTGGTATCTGGGGCATTAACCAAATTTATGCTTCACGTACGAAAGTACATAGTATGTAACCTGTTATCAATCATGCATAAGTACTAGCATTCGTATCCTTTTTCAGAATCAATTTTCCAGGACTTCTCCAGGACTCAGACAGATTTTTCCAGGACCCCCAAATGCACAATAATTGAAGCAATAAACCCTTACGAAATAGCACTTTCCAGGATTTTCCAGTCCTGGAAAATGTCAGAATAGAATGCCAGGACTTTCCAGGACCCGTACGAACCCTGGGGCAAATAAATTTTACGACCTGACAACTTGACAACTTGAAGAAATCTGCAGCACTCACCTCATAATTAATATCTCTAGCTTCAGGTGCTGGTGTCACCATCATAGAAGGATCAGTACCCAGATAAGCACAGTGTAGATAACCTGTCTCATCCAGCGTGACTATCACCCCTTGTAATTCTCTAAATGAGAGATAAGGTAAGGCAAGGTAAAAGTTAAGTCACACACGAGCCAAGGAAGCCCACATGGCCGGAACTTATCCCGGTTTCTACAGCATGCAACAACTGAGAGTATTGCTACTCCCCCCTGGATGGGATGCTAGTCCACCGCAGCGTTCACCCCAGCAGTATATCGCCGGTAGCCATTTTATACACCTGGGTGAAGAGAGACAATGTGGGGCAAAGTATCTTGTCTCAGGAAACAGCACGATGACAGGGACTGGGCGTCGAACCACCAACCTTTAGATCTGAAGTCTAACACGCTAATCACTACACCGCCTCAACCCCACGAATGAGAGATAAACAAGAAGGAAAATGCCACTCCTGTTTTGACTGTAATTAGAGTGGTTTTCAAACAAGTATGGTAAAACCAAAAACAAAGTAGTAACTCTAACCAATCACAACAGGAACAAAAACAAAATGAACCAATTAGAAATCAAAGCAAATACAAGTAATGAGCAAATTACAGTCAACCTATGTCATGCCTGAACAGCATTTGCGAATTTGAAACAAACATCCAAAATTCCTCTTTGTGAATTCAAAGAACTAAACAGAATGTTAAAAAATTTGCATCAGAAAGTCACGAATTAATTGCAAAATAATAATAATAATAATAATAATAATAATAACAATCTTTCAGAAAGTTGTGAGTTAACTGCAAAATGCTATCACCATTCAGATAAAAAAAAACCTGGTATTTCTTAAATACATCATATTTTATAGAAAAAGTGATATTTCATAACTATTTATCTTTAATTAACCAACAAAGTTCTCAAGGGAATTCTGAATCTCTTAACTAGTGTTCACAATTGAAATGCAAAGTTGGGAACTTGGTTCGAATTACAAAGATATGGTTCACGCGTGACGTAGATTGACTGTAAGCATTATTTATTAATTAAGCATTGAGCATTACAGTTAACGCGCTTCACGCATGAATGCTCAACTTCAAATATTCATTGATTAGTTCATTCTTCGATTTCATTCTTTGAAAAATTTAGCGATTCTTTGAAACTTGGATACTATATTCGAAACACTATTTTAGTTAGGGAAGGTACGTTTTTTCTTGGGGGGGGAGGGCTGGGGAATTTTGGTATTTGTTTCCCAAAAAAGTGTTGGCCCTCCCTTGCATTTTAATAAAAAAACTTCTGACCCCCCCCCCCCCCCCCCACCTTTAGGTGACTAACAAAAGTGCGACCCTCCCCTCACTACTACATGGTATGTTCCATGCTGTAGAAACCTCAGAACATTTCGCTTGTGAATGCAAAGTTTTTGAATATGAATATATCTCGATATTGAATGGGTGCGCGCTGAAACAAGGAAAATGCGAACAATCAGTGTGGGATATTTACGTTTTATAGCTGAAGTTTGAATATGGAAGTAATTGAGCATTATAAAAGTTTTGAACATAAAATATCTAAGGGAAAATACACGCGCTTCTGTCTCCGACTAGCCGGCATTGCTGTTGGTTATTTTAACAGAAAGGTTTATTTGTTTAGCATGTGAAATCTGCCTCTCAAAAAAAAATATTTCCTACATTTCCAACAGCGTAGAGCGCATTGTTGGATCTACTAGTAACTCTTCAGAACTAAACGACTCAGGAGATCAGGCAGCGGATAGCCAACAGCAAGAAGCTGAAGAAACGATAACTGAGTCAAGTACTTCTCGATACGGACGGAAAAGGACACGAGTCCTGCTAGATACATGTAGATACATGTAGAAATGTAACCTAATACCCATGATAAAACACCAAATTAAATCAAAGTAGGTGAAAAGAAAAACTTAATCTGTAAGAAAAATGGAAAACAACATCACAAAAATTCTCATTAAAAAATTCTGGAAAAGATGTGTGACCCTTCCTCGAATAGCTCACATGAGGTATGGCCCTCCCCTTTTGGGGCTCACTTTCACTGATGACCCTCCCCTCTGAGACCCCAGCCCTCCCCTCCCAAGAAAAAACGTACCTTCCCTTGCTCGAATTTTTTTTTGTAACATCGCAATAATAATTCAAACTTTCCGAACAGAACTGAAAAGTTAGTTTTTTTAGCTCAATTTTCCGGTATGTCATGCGTGATATTTTTATTGTTTTCAAACCCGGCGCAAAAAATGGCAAGAACATAAAGCCGACAAAAATAACCCGTAAAGAGAAATTCGAGAACAGCAACCCTTAGAAAGAAAATCCAAAGGAGTCTCTAATTTTAACAAGGAAATTTATTCTTTGGCTGGAGGTTTCGTAGCTTAATCGGAAACCCGCAGAAAATATAAACAACAACCACCACAATGTTAAACCTGTAACGGTTTTCGCCGCGGTGTGTTGCGGTGTACATAGGTTTGCACATGATCGGAACATGAAAGTTTAGGTTTCCTAACTCCAAATGGCAAGAAATTCGCTTGGGGGCTTTTACGATCCTGGTAACCCTTTGCCTTCTTAAATGCAAGAAACGAGTAAACCTTTGCCTTTTAATGCAAGGAACGAAATCGTTAACCTTTTCAATGCTGGATTGGGGTTGTCAAATATTCCATGGAACAGGAGAGTGCCAAAAGGAGCTGTTCATAAAACAGTCCATGCGACGACTCAATGATCAACGTTTGTCTTTTGTTTATTCATTTGCTGTAATTTATTTACATACTCATTTCAGTAAAGCTTTAATTTTGGGGAAATTTGGAAAAGTTATATTTTGTTGCACGAAAATACTCGGTTATAAGACGCACCCCGAGTTTTGAGCAGATTTTGATCGAACTAGTATATTTTCTCGTAAAAAATGGTGCGTCTTATAACTGAATAAATACGGGGTATTATTTATCTACAAGCATTATTTATTAAGCATGGAAAAATGCATCAAGCTGCAGCAGGTGGTGTTAACTTTTGTGTCTGTGGATGAAATCCTTAAGGGTGCCTATTCAAATGAAAGTAGTCAAGCAGTACTTTCGTGCAGTGATGTACTAGATGGTTCTTACTTTGAGCCTGACAAAAGCCCCCCCCCCCTTCCCCGCTCGGCAAGTGATTATAGCAAGGTGCTAGTGGGGCCAAGCATTTAAACCTTAGAAACAAATATTTCAAACTGAACATAACGAGTTAAAAATCCCAACAGGTAGAAGGCAGACCAGTTGGCTATTTGCAAGTGTGGCCGAGGAGTTGAACACGGGTCGACAGTGAAACAACTCAGACAGTGGTCAGAGCAGGACTTGAACCCGGGACCTCTGGATTTCAAGTCCGGCGCCCTGACCACTCGGCCACATTGCCATCTCCAAGCAGTACCATCGTGTGGTACTGGCTGTTTTCATTATCCTGAAAAGTCAACTTTAGGTTTAATACTGACAATGTGCATGGAGTGAAAGTTCACATTCAGGAGACAAAGTTGAAATTGCACAGTGACTTACTGGAATGATGCTACTCTGACAGCGACAGGAATATGAGGAAGCTGTGCTGCCCACGCTAGCGCTATATTCTGATATATCATCAGAGTCTTATTGAAAGTTGCTATAAGAGTATTCACTGCACCTTCAACCACTAAAATCAAAGTGAGAGGAAAATACTATTATTAGAAAATCAATACCTTACGGTAAAGGGTGATAAATGCAAACTGAGAAACATGGGCAGTTAACCCTTTAAACCCCAATGGTGATCAGCATCAATTTTCTCCTCATCATATCTGTGCAGAATGTGAGAATTTAGAAAATGATCACCACAGATGAATTGTCTTGATGTTTAAACAAGTTCTCCCAATTAGTAGTCAATGAAATGTATGGAGACCAGTAAGCAGAATTTGTATGAAGATGCTGGAAAAGGGGGTAAGTGCCGCTCTGGCCTTAAAAATCTAATTTAGGCATACTCTTTCAAATTAAGCCCAATTTAGCTTTTGAGATCAAATTGCACTTATGCCCTCTTTTCCAATGACTCCTTTCATTGCAAAATATTTGCTTACTGGCACACAAGAGGATAATCTTTAATTGGCACCATCTGCCAGTAAAAATGAAAACCACAACCACAATGCCACCATTGCAACTTTTGTCCCACCATGGTGAAATCACGGAAAATAAAATGAAGACGCATGAGGTCACACAGCATCCCTATACACTCATACTTACAGTTAGTATGCTATATCAGTACCTCAACTACAGCTTTGGGTGATATGTTTGAGTAAAACGTGTCTTACCTGAAGTATAAGGAATAAAACAACTGGGATTGTATTCAAACTTCTTCATGAACCTCACTGTTCCATTTTCATTGAGACAAAACAGTGAACGTTCACCTGCAATTAGAAACAAATGATCCATCAGTATATTTACTCAATAGAAAAATTAGAATTTTGAGCCATTTAAGCGAAGAAATAACTTCTAGCAATGACTTGTGCACTCCCCTAGCAGGCAGAGCTGACAATGTACATGTAGTTTCACTCCTAAAAAACATTTGAGGTCTCTCAAGTGTACTAAAAACTCAAAATTCTTCTCACCTAAAACAAATATTGATAGCGGAGCATTTGAACTACTGAAAACAACAATGTCAATTGCATGTTCACCAATATTTGAAGTCCAGTCCATCTGCAAAAAAGTAAGAACCAGGGATACAATTATTGCAGTGTTTGACACTAAGGCTAGTCCGCTAATCTGAGCCAAGTAAAAGTTTTTACTGGAATGGTGAAAATCTGGGGCGGGTATAGCCTGCAATGCAGATGTTCTTGGGGCTTGTCACGCAATCCACTCCTCCTGAACAAAAGTCTCAGGATTAACAGAGCCAAAACATTATTACATTTACCAATCAGAGGCCATTTACAGGTTATTAAAAAAAACGAAATTTGAATTTCACCAAAGTTGAATTCTAGTATGATGCTTGCCTCATGTTTTCCCATGCAGTTTGTGTCCATCTCCAAACTTCACTGAGTTGAACCAAAGAAATAACTAATACTTATTAATTAAGTATATTAAGCTTTTAAACAAACCATTTAGCTTTGAAATCTCTTCATACGATGTCGAGAAGGTATTCTTTCAAGAGAACAAAGTTTTATTCAAAACTTATACAGATGTACGTGGCCTGCACACTCACGGCAGGAGTCGGTTTAAATCAAAGTTAGCCATGATTGGTCCTTTGGGTTAACTGCATACCATGCTAGAACACATACAGTATATATTGGCTCTTTTATCCCTTTATTAGTCACAGTATTAATAGACAAATTCTCCTTTCTGATCTCCATAATAATATTTTTTATAGTACTACATGTATTTGGGAGAATTTTTTTAAAGAACAAACCAATTTCCCTTTGGTGATCATTTTCTTCATTTTTTTCATTCTAATAACCTGTTCTTTTGATTTTGTATTGACATTGTGAGGAGAAATTTGATGTCAGTCACTCTTGGGACTTTAAGGGTTAAGCAGACATTCATGGGGAAGGAGTGTATGACAAGCCCAAAGAATGCCTACATTGGATACAAGGGGTTACTGCTACATGTATAAATAAGCTATATGGTGTCAGCCACTGTGAATGGCATGGCTTTCAAGCAGGCTTAGCTTGGAAAAACCTTCCAGGCTACAAGAGGAATCAAAACCATTACATTCATGATACCAACTGGTGTGTTCGTTCTACGAAAGAGTTGTGAAGCCTTGAACCTAAGAAAGGATGATGTGATGAATATAATTATAAAAGACATTTTTGACCTGTGGTTTAAACGTGAAATGGAATGATTTTTGCACTGTGTAAGCATTTTAAGCAATTGCTTTTTGCTTTTGCTTTTAAGCCTGTAACTGACAAACCAGATAAAGACAAGCTTTGATACAACCTCGTTCCCAGGGTCCTCTCGACATCAAAATACAATAACCGCTTGATCACAAACAAACATGGGGGCATTTGGAAGAGATCAAATGCAAGTAAAGGCTTGAATTTTTTTCCCTCTAAAATTACTTCTAGAATAAGATATATTTTACCGCCAACCGATGTTTTTGTTTCGAAGTAAGTTGTGTTATAGATTCTGAATTACACAAATGGGAGGTCCCTTCGATCAATCGTGGCATGTTTGCATTTGTACATCCTTGAGGATGCACACCACGCATTATTTTATCTTTTAGGATTTTCATGCATCAGAGGCGCAGGACACAGGGGTAACAAAATCACTGCATATGACACAGAAACTTTCTGTTCTGGATGCATAACTTTTCTGGCAGTTTTAGCCTAATAGGACTTTTCCTGGGTAAAAAAATCTTGCCTCATTCCCACCTCCCCTGGTCACTAGTATACCTGAGTACCCTACCCCCCTGGAAATGACATTAACCCCTTCCCTACCAGGGCCTTGTACACCCACCAACTGGCGGCCATCTTGGATTCTTCACGTTCGCATTTGTCGGGCGAACCTTCGGTGTTTTCGTCGGGCATTTCTTCCTTTGAAGACTCTTCAGGATTGCTTGGCTCATAAAAATCACTTTCTTCATCTAAATCACTTAAGTCCGAGTCCCTATCGGCGAGAATTTCCACAAGAGCTTCGAGGGGCAGCCGACATTTTGAAAGTCTTGCGAATGAAAACAAAAATATTCTTAGGCGATACACCTGGTCAGCGGTCTTCATAAATTAGTGCCAGACTTTCCTCAACTACCGGAGTGAATGAACTCAAGCAATATTGAACGACCGGACTCTGAGCGATACCATTATTTTGTACAGGCCTTCTGACAGGGTGCGGGAGAAAAATTAAAATTGTGCGGGATTTGGGGGGCAAATTGTGCGGGAAAAAACGTCGATTGTGCGGGGAATTGTGCGGGATTGCGTAATCTTGTGACGAACCAAATATTCAATCTCCAGTGTTCTAGCCAGACCCGACAGGGAGGAAATTCTGTATAAATGAAAAATGCGACTAAATTTCTTTCTTTGGCGATAGAAATATACCCAGCAGTTGCCAATTTGTGACTTTTTTTTTACCAAAGCGTACTTTTTTTGACTCAAAATTGTGTGTGTATAAACAAAATCACGTTGTGTGACACGCACGATAAAGTCGATCGTTTAGCAACATAAAACTTCGGTATAAAATAATTATTTCCGATCTCAACGAGTTCGTTTATAAAAAAAATCCCTGCAGTTTTGCTGTCTTAAATTAATACATCTACATCTACATTTATTAAGTTGATAACATCGTTTAAGACATCACATCAACTATATAAAAAATAGATACAAAATAAAAATGTAAATAAGATATAAAAATACTTAGTTACTATTTACTTGTTTACAAGCTTCCCTAAATTTAATTTAAAATTCGATAATGACTTGCAGTTCACTAAGTCAGCGGGCAGTAAGTTCCACTCTGTTATTGATCTAGGAAAAAAAGAAAACTTAAAAACGTCCTTAGATACTTTTGGCATCCTATACTTAAAAGCATGGCTATTGCGTGTTCTTTTTTCACTGTTTGGTATTAAGTGATTTTCCGTAGTTATGTCTACTAGGTTATGACTAAGTTTGTACATTAGAGTCAGTCTGTTTTTCTTTCGTCTTGTTTCTAGCGTGTCCCATTTCAAATCAGATAACATGTCTGTCACGCTGGCTGTTTTGTTGAAGTTTTGAAGGCAAAAACGGGCAGCTTTTCTTTGAACTCTCTCCAGGGTTGAAATATCTTTTTTGTGGTCCCACGAGGCACTTGCGTACTCCAGTTTGGGACGAAGTTAGCCGCAAAAACACAGCCCGACATGTATGCAAATTGCGTGCTAAATGTGATTTGATACAGTGTTTGATGGCATGTTTGTTTTTCTCATTAACTTACCAAGTAGATCGTAGAACTTGCAGATTTGTGAATGAAAATGCCTTTCACGTGAATGAAAAAAATCAAATCTAGTATGCAGATCAGTTTATGATTTTCTTCTGACGACCGAAGTTCAACGATTCAGTTTCTTTGTCAATTCGCAAATTCGATCAGTCCTTTGCGAAAATAATTCAGAAACAGTCACAGTCATTTCGGCGCCACGGTTCATTTGTTCTCGGCATATTATTTTACTGAACGAGGAAGAGATACGCTCGAAAACAAAACCCAATTACTGAAGTTCGAACTGACACTAGTGCCCAGGCTGCGCAGAGTGACGAAAGGACGCCTTGCGTTTTATATCCGCTTGAGCGATCGAGGAAAGCGAGGGATTTCTCGATTGTTTTGGAAGGTAAATAGCCTGGAAATACGGTAGCCTAAAAAGTTTTTAGGAATCTTGGTAATCAATAGGAGACCTGATTTAATTAAATGTTTCAGCAAATCTTTCAGTATTGTGCGGGATTTTGCGGGGTTTTGGGAATTGTGCGTTATCGTGTGGGTTTGACTAAATTGTGCGGTCCCGCACCCGCGCACCCTGTCAGAAGGCCTGTTTGTACGAGGACGTATATATACGTCCTTGGTTGTTGAGTGACACTAGGGAGGACGTATATATATGTCCTTGGTTGTTGAGTGACACTAGGGAGGACGTATATATACGTCCTTGGTAGGGAAGGGGTTAAATTAATTACCGTTAATTTCTTTCCTGATAATTTTTTGTTTCCAATGTCTTCTTTTTTATTAGCGTCAGTGGCAACAGCCAGAGTCTGATATCTGCAAGTACAGTTAAAGATGAGGAAACTGACACTGCTACATGTACATTTAAGTTAATTTTTCAATCCTATTAGAATACCAAAAGCCAGGTCAAGTGTCTTAGTTTTCTGAAAATTATGGTTAAAATAGTGTTGGGAAAGAGAAATAATGAGAATTATGGCAGGACTATTGGATGGTTATACTAATAATTACTAAGGAAATCTACATGTAATAAAGATTACTTGGTAGTAATAAATAAATATTAAATAAATAAATAAATAAATAAACAGGAATTAGCAGTGGCACATCCAGCTAGGTGGCTCTTCATCCACTGTATCCAGATCAAATTGGAATTTAAAAATGTTGGTTTTTGAGGAGAGGGAAAAAAACTTGCTCCTCTCGGAGCAAGGACAAGAACCAACACCAAACACAATACACATTATGATGCCGAGTCCGGGAATCAAACCACTGTGCCATCCCTGCTCCCCACAATTAGCTGGGTGTTGCCAATACCTGTATTGGCAACTGACATTGCTACATTGAGAGCCAACAAATTGCAAAAATCAAAGTGGATCAAAACCCATGGCTCAGAGTGCACAAATGTGAACCCGTTGAGAGAATGGAAGAACAAAACAGAGATAAACTTTTTTGGTTCACCCTTGGGAGGATACTTAATATAATTATTTGTGAAATAAAAATGTATGATTAAAAAGAGTTCATACTTGTATGATTCCACTAGTCTTGAGGAACTAACAGTTAGAAAGGAGTCAGTCTTTGTGACATAACTCAGTGGTCCAGGTAGAAGGAATCCAGGAAGAAATCTTCCAAAGGCAAAACTCTCTTGTTCAAAGAAAGACAGCATGCCATCCATGGACTGAACACACATGAAATCCTTACCTGAGAAGACAAAAACATGCCTCAAGGCTGTGCTCTTAGAAAGATTACAGGAGCCCAATGCTCCCAACCATGAAATTTGGTGTGCCCAGCACTTAACCCTTTCACTCCCAGAGTCAGTTATGGAGACATTAAGGTGATTCTAACTCCCGAGTCTGTGGATGAAATCCTATGGTGTTATACCTGCCAACTTTTTGTGATTCATAGGCGTGACATTTTTATCCTGAGAGTGTCAAGATTTTTCGTATGGGACTGATGATATCCAAAGATGTCCGACGGTTTCTGAAGATGTCCGACGATTTCCGAAGACGTTCCGAAGACTTGCCGATTTATGGCCAGCAAATTGATGCTTTGATCATTTAAGGTTATACGGAGCTCGTCTCGACAAGTATGACCATGTCTCCAGTGACTTTCCTTACTAAAATCCGAGATTTCGCGAAAGTTTGGCAGGCATATGGTGTGACCATTCAAATGAAACCTCTTCAGCAGTACTTTCACATGGTACTATTTATATTTAGTTTTTTTACAAAATGAAATTTGAGATTTGTCTTGAATTTTGATTTTAAACACTTTTGGGAGTGAAAGGGTTAAACTTCAATATGTGACCCTTCACGCGAAAAGGGGGCTTATCCAAATTTCACGCTATGGCTATTTTCACGGTCTTGGCCGTGAAATGAAGAAAAATCATTGGAATGTTTGTGAAATTTCTCCAACACACCGTGAACACGCCATGAAAAAAGTCACGGCCACCGTGAAATATTTCATGCCGTGAAAAAGGTCATAGTCATTAGTCGCCGTGGAATATATATTTCACACCGTGAAAAAGGTCATAGACTCTGAAATATTTCACGGCGTGGAAAAAATTTACTCCTTACGTGAACATCACTCTCCTACCGTGAATGTTGTTGTATTAGTAAATCACGCTACCTTATGGGGGCGCATTTCAGTGATTTGCTTCAAGCATTGAAACTTGAAAGTCATTATCATTCAAAATCGATGCAATCAGTTCCGAAGATCAGGTGTTGGCGGCTACACAGGCGTTTGTTATTGCGTTTCCCTGCTAAAAAACACGCGACTTCAGTTTGTTTCTTTTGTGTTTATAGAACAGTTTTTCATTTACGAAAACGCAACAGAGCATTCGCAAGTCTTATCTTTGCATGACGAACGTGACATTTTAGCCATGTATAGTTCAATTTTCAAAAAAATGATTGCAAAACGTGACTCCGTCATGTCGCGAATCAGGCGAATATTGTCGTGTATAAATTAACCGGACTTTTTTTCAAGCATTTCACCAAAATCTAATCTCTTCAAATAGAGCTTGCAAGTTTCTTCTCTACCGTTTTAAAACTCTCGTGGAAAGCGCATACTGTAATAAGTATTCACGAATATTAATATTGCTAGCTACGCCAACGTTGCTAGACTCCGTGGTGCCAAACATGTACTGTCTGTTTATTGCGTCTGTTTATCATATCTGAAAGATATTGATCACAACTTTACAGGCAATTTTTGTCAAGCCGTTTTGTTTTGTTTGTTTGTTGATTTTTTCACAAAAACTTAATAACGCACTTTTGTACAATTCAAACGATTTAATTACTGTAGAGAATTTGCGTAATAGATATCTTGTTACCACAGCGCATGATGTTTTAGTTTCAGTTATCTGTTAGTTTTAGTTCATTCTTTTGATTTTCTTGTCAAGATTCGACCATCGTGGAGATTCTTTTACAAATTATCCGTTTATTCGACTTGTTCAATGTTGCTGCAGCGGAGAGAAAAACAAAGGAACGCAGGTTAGATTTCATGGCGTGAAGTTTCTTATCACGGCCGATCAATTTCAAGGCGTTAAAATTTTCACTCTTAATTTCACGGAGTGAAAGTTTACACCGATCACTTTTCTGCATTACGGTACCGAGTTTCACGGCGTGAAAGTTTCCACTGATCATTCACGGCATGATTAGTTTCACGCCAGGAGTGAAAGTTTTTTAGCCCAGAGTGAACACTGCGGGATATTTTTAATTCACGCCGTGAAAATTCAAAGTCACGCACCGTGACCGTGAAAAAAATTCACGCTTTTTAGTGAAATCCATAAGCCCCCTTTTCGCTTGAAGGGTCACATATGTAAAAAGTAAGTTTTTCTTGTTGCTCTAAAACAAAAGTTAGTCCCCTGTGGCACCTGAGCATTGTTAGAGCACAGCCCTGTGTCTAAGGACACAATGTGATGGTAGAGGGCAATGGCCTGCTTCACAATTTTATTATAGTGACATAACATCACAGATGTTATGTCACTATTGTGAAAAACAGGCTTAATATACAGGCCATCTGATAGGGTGCAGAAAAAAATCAAAAATTACGCAGGAATTTTCAGGTATATGTGCAGAAAAATACGGTGATTACGCAAAAAACACGCTGGATTATACGCTGTTTCACTCTTATCTAAACTCCTTAGTGAGGTTCCTTCATCTTTGTCTCTTTAAATTTATCCTTACTGTAAGCTTAAACCGCAAAATGATTCTTTGAGACGACGAACAAGCAAAGAAGACAATGTGTTCAAGTTTCCTCACACAAGTAGTAGTCAAACGCAGTTTCTTATCAATTACACTGTTATTCGCTGAAATGTCAATGCTTTTCATCCAATACAACAAAACTAGTACCTAAGCTCATCGCCAAAAGACGCATGAAACGCCTGGAGGTTAAAAATTGCTTGTGAATGAGGCGGCATGTTTTCGTTGTTGTTTAGGAGGAAAACTGCTTCAAAATAATCAATCTCTTTGGCTTTTATGTTTGTGAGGACGAAAAGCAGTTGCTTTATCACCAATATTAGGCAATTTTTTCTGTTTATGCAGAAAATGCTCTGAAAATGCGGAAGATGCAGACATTAAAGAATTATGTGAATCCGCACCACCGCATCCTGTCAGATGCCCTGGATATACAATGTACATGTAGCACTTACTTTTGACTCCACCAAATGGGCCATATGTCATGTTATACGCTGTTCTCTCCAAAATATGTTCATAAACCAGATTAAGAGTGTAATGATTGCCATGTTCTACAGCTCCTGAAATAACTAAAAAGAGAACAAACACACACATATGTAGTGCGGATTTCCATGTGTAATAGAACGCGACAAATAATTAATCAACTGAAAATAAAACTTGGACACTGAACATGTACCACATTAATTAAACAGAATTTTAAAAATGGCTTAATTCTTAATTGGGTGCTGTAAAAAAAGTGCATTCTTATGATAACAACTGTCTTACTTATTGGTCCCGCAAGTACAGCAAGGATGCAGCTCAACAAGGTCGGACCAAAAGCATATTTAGGCGCCTTCTGGCAGCTGCTTTACGGTCCATGCGTGACCTTGGAGCACAGCCAACAGCCAGCTTGAATAAGCTGCGTATTGGTTTTTGCTAAGGGAGGAAAATCGAAGTACCCAGAGAAAAACCCTTGGAGCAGGGTCGAGAACCAACACAAACCCACATATTATGCCAGGTCCAGGAATCGAACCCAGGCCACACTGGTGGGAAGCGAGTGCTCTCACCACTATGCCATCCCTGCTCCCCAAATTTGTCCCTATTTCTCCAACTCCCATCTTTCTCTAAAATGCAGTTTTTCTCCCTGTCTTCTGTCTTTTTTCCAAGGTGTTTTACCTCACCACCCCTTTCCCAGTAAAATAATGTTCAACAAATCACTTTAGATTTCTTATTTACATGTTTTTAGTACCTGATACATTATAAACAGCAAGCTTTCTTGGGTGAAGAACAGCTAAATGGAGTTGATCAACTCCTCTGAAATCAAAGAAAGTGAACTGGATATTAAATGCATTGCATGGATACAACTTTACTTTCCAGTTTCAGGCTTAAGACTTCCTTCAGGTTAATTTTAACACAAAACCACACACTTTGAATCACAAGTTTAGCAAAACTTCATCTCAGTATCTAGGTTGTGACCTGTATGTTTACATGAAAGCCCCAGATGAACCAATGCTATTAAGAATAACTTTCATCTTGGGAGAATTTTGGATCTTATTTACAACTGTAATTTCATCTCGGGATGGCTAAATATACTGTAGAATCATCCCGGGTCAAAATCATTGCTCAGACATTACTTTATCAGCAATGAAAAGTACATTGTATTAATGATTACAGGAAACTTTATCCCCCAGGGGGTACTCGAAGTATACATGACGGGGGGAGGGGGTGGGGGTCCGACAGAGCTTCATATTGCAAACCCAAAAAAATACACAAGCCTGAAATTTTAGACCCAAAAAAATACCTGGCATCAAAATTTCCAACCCAAAAAAATACAAGACTTAAATACCTCAATACTGATTTATTCAATTAAGCAGAACTTTCTAATACATGATTTTGCATCAATAAGCTTATGAAATTGGTATGTCTGTTAATGTCTCTTCATCCTCCCTTCTGCTCCACACCCTTTTAAATCCGAGCTAATGAAATCAAGCGTGCTCTAAAGCAAAAGGGCTTACACGTGCAAGTAATGATGAACCCTGGTGATGACAGCTCCTGGGGAGCAGCTAAACTGACATGAAAGACATTGATGGACATCATTGTAATGAGTCATAGAGAAAACAGGAAAAGTAAACAAGATTACAAATGTACATTGTATTGTCTTCTTAATATTAACAGTTTTTCTGGAACACACGTCGCTGAAAAAAAGTTCGAATGAATATTTTTCTGATCCACTGATCGCAACGAAAACCCGAAACGAAAAGTTCGCTCGGAGATAAGACCCAAGATCTAAAAAAATACGTGACAGATCTCTTGACCCAAAAAAATACCAAGCGTGTAAATTTTCAACCCAAAAAAATACGTCGGACCCCCCCCGTCATGTATACTTCGAGTACCCCCCCCCCCCCCCCCGGAGCTTTATCCCCAGGGTAACATCACAAGTTTTGACTCCTAGGCCTGAAGGCAAACTTTATCATTGATAGAATTTCAAAAGTTTAAGGGGCAGAAAATATTCCTTCAATTTCTTGTAGCAGTGGGTAACCCGTGGCCAATGAGAGATGCTATTCTGCCTAATAGGTGATCTTTGTTTATATCTGTGTTGTAGCTCAATTTTATCCTTGGTTCAATTTTTATTTTCCTTTGTTCTTTTTAACGTTAATGTATGATAATGAATATGAAACAAAAGAATTTAATAAAAACTGAACCAAGGATAAAATTGAACTACAATATCTGCATTCTTTTATCTCTTCATAGGCATCATGGGTGTCATAAACAAATTCTAATCCCAGGACAACGTATATGGTATCTCTCATAAATGAAAATATGTTTGCTCGGCCTACTACTGATCTACTAGCAACATGCAAACACGAAAACTCTCTTTTCCGTACCTGAGTTGCACAAAAAAAGCAAACATTTAGCCAGGGCAAGTGTGTTTTTCTGACATACTTGCCCAGCTGAGGAGTTATCAAAAAGCCTAATACGGAATCCCGTTCTGTGGATTTTTGTTTGGTCTTCTACTACCACACTTGTAACCATCTTTTAAATTTTGCCATCACTGGCTTATAATAATAATAATAATAATAATAATAATAATAATAATAATAATAATATTTCAGCTTTAGGAGCACTTAAACAGAGTCTCAGTGCTCTTACAATTATGCAGATAAAAGAAATCTAACTAATACTAATACCAATTACAATAAAAAATATATGCTTATGCATGCAAAACAATTTTCGTGATGCGTGCCTACCAATGAGTGCACTCAAACATTATTCAGTGGGTTATAATAAAAGATGTCTTTACTGTTGTTTCCACAGCTCAATTTTATACACATACACTATTGCACTGTATAAGTGCATCTAGTTTATAGATGATTTTTAATGACATTGTGTTCCAGCAACATTTTGCAAGTTTATAACCATTTTTAATGTATTTGATACATGTTGCCACATCTACACACTATGCAATGTGAAAATGATTTTTTAACACAGCACACAATAATAAATTTGCCTTTAAAACTGGCACAAAGTCTTCCCATGTGATGGTACACTCATGTGGTTGCACTGGTTTTAGCAAGGGGAGGTGTGTTCACACTCTAAAATACTGTCATATAATAAAAAGGCACTTCTCAACTTACGACACAAATTTGCCTGCCTCCACTTGCAAAATTGGTTGTTGTAGCTGTACTTCAAGCATAAGGTCGTCAGGTTTGAAATTAGGAGGTTTGGGGCAATAAATTCGAAGTATTCCATGATAGCTACCTACTATAATTTTATCTGAAACAAAACAAACAGTGTTACGATAAAGATCTTGTTACATATAATTCAGCTTAATCATCAAAATTTCATGCCAATGATAGTAAATACAAGAGCTTACAAAATTTAATATAAACTAAAATTATATTTTCCTATAAAAAAAAGTTAAGTTAATGACATGTACAAACTGTACGTCGAATTTTTACATTGGCAACTGTCAAACCTGTAGATTTTTTTCTGGATTAACGTTAAATATTTTCAAGATCTTTTATCTTAGATATCAAAAACAAAAACACGGCAAAGTCGTTAGCAACGACCCTAACTAAACTTAGGTTGTCAGTGACCTGGAGGTACATTTCAATTCACGTCAGTTGCATTTCACATTATGTCACGAGAAGCAAATATAGCATAAACTTTAGTATGCTTGGATTAAGAAATCATAAAATAAACTCAGCCAACACATAAAATGTCTCTTCTGGGTCGAATAGGTGCAGATGATCAAAAGATTTGGCTTTCTTCCTAATGATTCTACTCTCAAGGTTTCCATGAACAGAAAACCCTTAAGCCTAGCAACGTTTCGTCGTCAACAGCCTCAAGAAGAAACAAACTATTTCGCCAGCTTACCAAACTGTGAGAGATTATTGTCAATATTAGCCACACACAAGCATCCTAGATCAAATTCTTCGTCGCTTCCAGCGTAAGTTGCCCACCAATCTCTCGCTTTGAACAGCGACATCTTTACCGAAAGGAAGCATTTGTTGTACCGCGGTTACTCAAACAAAGTCACGTGACTTGAGCGACAAGGCGTTTTGACTCCGAAGATTACCCTGCCGAAGAAGTTCCGATCTTTTACCGATTTCAACTTAGGTTCAAGGCTTCAAGTTCTCGGGTGAAGGGCAGAGGTGGGACATCCCACAGCAGAAAAAAGCGAACAAAAAAGGGGAAAAAACGAACTTCTTTGCAATTCTGTTCTTTTCTCTTTTCAAACTTCAAGCGAGAAGCGAGGCAAGACGATGGCTACAGTAGTGATCGCTTCCGGGCTAGACGGGATCAAGAAGAAAGTGACACTGCCCTGAGTCCCAGGCCATTTTGCAAGCCCGGACCAGGAGGACACGTCTACATATTTAACCACAAGACTGTAGCACTGAGGGGTCTCAACCAAGACTTTACTTTCTTGTTACCTTATGCTAGACTCACGCAAGCGCGATATTTGATTTTTTCGAAATTTACATCCGAAAGCAACGGGTTGGAAAATATATTTGCGTTGGCTCTCTGAGCTGGCGTTATTTATATTTGCTACACCGCGCTGATGAGTCTCAATAAGGACGAAACAGCTGTCCGCGGTTGTAATCCTCCTGTATCGGTTCTAGTCGTGTGGGTGTCTTGCAAGGTCTACTTTTCACGTAGTACGATCAGCCTTGCAGTCTTGTTTATAATTTTTCATACCCTGATGAAGGCTGTGCTACGAAACGTCTGAAATTTATCATTTCAGCGTTAACTTACACATTTTTTCACACTACCAGAAATCCCTACCCTCCAGATCCTAATTCTAAACCAGGAGCCCACGAGTTATGGGCACCTGTCTAAAATAAATACTCCATACCACTAATCAGCTTTCCCATAAATGATACCCTATTCTTGACCCTTAAAACTTCTGATTTCTATACCCTATCCCACGCTAAACTAGCCTCCCACGCAGTCGTTTTTAGGGGAGTCGTATTACCCGGAGGAGGGTAATAATACGACTCCCCTAAAAACGACTGCGTGGGAGACTAACGCTAAACCGTTTAAAAACCATATCCTTGCAGGGTTCTATCTAGGATTTACCGTTTGGGGGAGAAGTCCCAATTGGCCAAAGGCCACGAGCTTCCTACGGGGGTCCGGGGACATGCTCCCCCGGAATTTTTTTTAAAAAGAATATGCGCTGAGATGCAATCTAGTGCATTCTGATGCAATCTGGTGCATATTTTTGGGGGGGAAGCTGAGCATTTTGGGGGGAGAAGCTTCTACCCCTCAAGTACCCTAGATAGAATCCTGCCTTGACAGCCTCACATATCCATACAGCTACTCCCCCCCCTCCCCCACCCGGGCCTCTGCCTATCGGAGGTAGAACTATGACTGAATGTCACATTACACAATATGAGCCAAATTTTCATTTCTTTTTCAATTTCCATGACATTCTTTATACATGCACATCTACGTATTTACAAAGTACATTTTCCACAGATGATTAAAAGGGATTAGTTTCATTACAAACTGTGGTGCCTCCAACCTTGTTCCGAGGGCTCTGGGAACGAGGTTGTGGTGCAGCATCGGTGGGGCACAGAATCGAAACAGAAACACTACCACCTTAAGCCAGCAACGCACTAGGCGGTTTTATACACTCGTCGTGCGAATTTTCATCTCCAGCGAAAATCGCCAAGTGTGCCCGTTCCCGCAACGGAGATATTTCCAGCGATTTTGATCGCCGCAACGAGCGATTTAGCCTGCGAATACACGAGAAATGCACTGCGCTCTCTCTCGCGCGGGCAATTAATCCTAGCGCCCAGGAGCGATGAGAGGCGGCTTTATTCCGCAGGCTACGAGCGATCGAAAATCGTCGATAACTGTCATGTCAGATATCGGCGATTGAAATTCGCCACAATTTTGTGAAAATCGCCATCGATCGTCTAGTGTGCCACACCCGCGAAAATCGCTTGCGATCGGTAGAGGTCAATTTCGCCGCGATGAGCAAATAAAATATCCTAATATGTCGCTGGCTTAGCTGAAATAATGTAGAGTAATAGCCGCTAATGTTAAGTGATTTAAAAGCTACCGTTTGAAGCTACTTTATTCAAGTGTTTAAAATTTAAAATGCGTTAGTGTAGCCCCGTCCTTCCATATTACATACCAAATACAAGTCATGATTTACAAGATTCAGCTTTAACGGGGGGCTAACGTTCGCGACGTCAGCTTTTAAATCTTTTTAGGGCGGCCAATTTACCACAGACTCGTCAGAAGTCGTCTCTCTAAAATAACTGGTGCGTAAAGGATCAAGGGAAGGAGCAAAGGAGAGCGACTCTTTCCCTTCCTTCTTCCCTTCCTTTGATCCTTTGCGCGCTCTTGAGAGCCAACTGGGGACGAGTTAGAATCTCAGTTGTTAGCAAATCGTCCAGTTTCCACAGACTTGAGTAAAACGTCCAAGCTCTGTTAAAGTCTTCTACCTAAGACTTCTAGGTTTAAGATTGCTGATTACAAATGCTTTATATTTATTTGGGCAGATTTTCATAAATAAACTGAATAAATAAAATATTATCGGTCCTCGTAGTCTTGCTCCAAGTCGATTATTTTTCCTTTGAGACGAAAAACTTGTTGTTTTTTTTTTGGGAACACGATGATACACAGATGAGATGATTGCAAAATGTGCCGTATATGTGCTTGTGTAGCCCGCGATGCGTAAGAGATGTTCAGCTGGTTGAAAAACATGCCCCGAATATTAGCAAGTGTTGTACGAAATGCGATCTAAAGGAAAAGTCGCCATTCTGTTTCAATCGCGCAGACTGGGTGCGCTTTCCCCAGGGTGCCCCTGATTTTCTCTAATCAGCGTAACAATCGACCGTGGAGCAAGACTACAGTCCACCTAGTATCCGTTATGTTTAACTTCAAACTACTTCAGTGTGCTCGCACTTCCGCTTACGATTTTATCAGAAACCTAAATATGTTTTTCTGGTCTTGACTGTTTTTGACACTATTTATAGAGTTTCAAAGAAAAGAACATTAGGAGTGCATAACCTTAAGACAATTTCTATGAAAAAAAGATCAGACATAAATCAATAATCTAAAATGCATATGTCAAATCTAACTGTAAAAAATGATAAGTTAGCAAATATCTTCAAAAGTTATCGATTCTCCTACGCTCAAATCTCGTCTAATGGATGATTCTTCGAAGGAGAACTGAGTTGCTTGCGTGGCAGGCGTAGTTGGGGGAGTGGGGGAGAGGAGGGCAAGGGAGGAGAATCCCTTCTCCAATCTACGCCTGCTACACAGGCTTGAGAAAGAGAAGCTTGAGCTTCTATTACTTAACGAACACTATACTGTACAAATACCTAGCTATACATGTTTGTTAGCCACGTCTTCCTTTATTTATGCACCTTAGAAAGCCATAACATTGCTCGTTCCGTCCAGTTCTCTTCAAACATGTCACATTACAGAGAAGAAAAAGGAGACACGTACAATAAATAGTCCTCTTTGAACCTGACTGGGGCGTGAGCGCTCCGGTGCTTCCGAGCGAGCCGAATTACCACTAAGGCGTAATCTCCGCTTCTCTTCCTATAGTCATACTCTCTGTAGTCACACTTGCTCCGACTTTTTGTGAAAAGGTTGTACGCGTTCCCACGTATACCGCTTTACAGTATATGGGAATCGTTTCTCTTTTTAATTTTGGCTCTTTTCTTCTCGGTGGAAATTAACACCAACATTTTTCACTTCGGTTTCCTCGTCAGTGCCATCATTCTAGAAAGTTTCGACACGATCTCGGCAAAATTTCCAAAGCGACTCTGAGAATAAAGTCTATTGTTTAAATCTTAATGGGGGAATTTGAGCCGGTACAATAGATCATTTCTCGATACGTTGCAGTTTTGCCTATGTATTCTCTTGCCATGGATTGCCGTCCTAGGTATCGGCAGATTCTACAATCATCTGCTTCACTTCTTTGCGTCCTCTGCGCGTTTTATACTCCATGTAAGCCCGTCCTCCAAATATGCTCAGTATGAGACCAGCGCCCATGGAAATAGCTATCCACGCCGCGAAACTTAGATAGGGGTCTGGAAACAATTGGAAAAAGAAACACAATTCAAAATCGCCTCCACCCAAAAAGAAAAAATAATATGGTAACCCTCTTCGTTAATTTTACGGTGAACATGTGCGACAGCAAAAATCCCAGGGCTGTTATAACATTTTTCATTTTCAGACGATCAATGTGAAATTTCATAATTCGGTAAATTGTGATCGTCCGGGTGAGTGTAGTCCTGAGAAGGACTGTTTGAGGTGACGTTGACTGACGTTTCGACAACCTGCCAATAACATCACGGCTTAACTGACAGACGACCAATAACATCACGAGATCGTCAACCGATCAGGACAACGACCAGAGACTTACAACATCTACTGACGATTCACAGTTCACTTGACTCTGATGATGACTTCCGCTCAGGTTGTCGAAACGTCAGTCAACGTCACCTCAAACAGTCCTTCTCAGGACTACACTCACCCGGACGATCACAATTTACCGAATTGTGATGTGACTCCTGGGTTCAAACCATTTACAATGTGAAATTTACCACAATACAGAACTTTGCATCACCAAATTTTTGCAGTTTTGGCGGGGAAATGACGTCACATACCCGTCGTTTTTGCTGTCGCACATGCCCACCGTTGTTTGTTCAATTGTCTGGAAATCAGTTTCCAAGTTTCTAGAGGCGTTTTTCCTCTGTATGAAATGTAGAAGCTAGGTAGAGCTGCCCAACGTCGCGTATTCTGGATGGAATGCTATAAGATCATGTTATAGTGCGATTTATATACAATTAGGAACTACCAAAAGAAAAACTATAATAGTTGATATTGATACCAATACGAAGTAATCGAAGCTCTATAGTCTAGGTATGCTTAGGCTGAGATTTCAGCTCGGCTTCCTGAACAAATCTTTTCAAAAAGACGTTTGCGATTACATGAAGAGAGTTTCAGCTCGGGCTGAAATTGCCAGCTGGTTTGTGAAACCGCGGGCTGGAAATTTCAGCCCGGTCAAACGGCCTAAAAAAAACCTCATGCCCGGGCTTAAATATGAACTTGGGCGTGCGCACCGCTTTAGTTGTGCATGTAAAACGCTTTCCTGAAAATTTTCCCGCCCAATTTTAAACACTGCATGCGCCCGGGCTGAGATTCGCCATGTAATCGCAACAAAATTGCAGCCCGGTAAGCGGACAGAAATTTCAGCCCGGGCTAAAATTCGCCATGTAATCGGCGCCTTAGATGATAACTTCAAAAAACTGGCAACACTGATACCACAATGCATTTTCAAGAGTTAAACTATTCTCACCTCGACTCTTTTCACAAATAAAAGGCAACGGAATATTGCAGTCCAAGTCACACCAGCTGATGACGTCATTCCAGCTCTTGATCTGCATGCAGTCCTCGCCTTTACACCTCTGTGGTGCTTTAATAGTATCGTAATGCCAGTCATTCGGTTCAGCGGCATCCCAGTTCAGGTACGATGGCTTGTTGTCAAACTTCCCCTGGGCGATATCGTTCCAAACGTATAAACCTGTCAAAATCATTTTTTTTTAAGTAAAAGGAATACCATCTTTTTTGTGCAATCTTAAAATGTTTATCACAAAATTCTGGATTTATCAACTGAGTTGATAAGGTAAATTGGCCATCGTAAAGAGATTGAAAGCTGACGTTTCAAGCGTTTACTCAGGGTCTGGAAGTGTAATCTCGGGAACCGGGATTTGACCAAAATACGGTACAGGATTCGGGAAAACGCAAAATATCTTGACGGGATTCGGGATTTGACTGCTACCAGGGAAGCGGGATTCGCCAAAATTTGGGTACGGGATGCAAGATGTTGTTGCCTGTCTGTCGGGAATTCGGGAAATCGTCACGACCCAAATACACGTTATAGCGGCAAAAGCGAATCAACCAGATGAGCGCAAAATATCAATCGAAAGGGCCAATCCACATCTTAAATTTATTAGCTTTTGCAGAAATGAGTCTTTTTTAATGTATTTTTGGGAAAGAAAAATGGGATTCGGGATAGCGATGAAAAATTGCGGGATGCGGCATTCTTCTCGTGAAAAAGGAACGGGAATGCGGGATCAGGACCCCCCCCCCCCCCCTTCCAGACCCTGTTTACTTAGTCCTTTGTCAGAGCGAATTAAAATGTTTAATCCTCACTTCGCACATGTGATGATTTCATTAAATTATCTTTTCAAAACTAGTGCTCATACTCATTGACAATAAAACATGGTGGCGTAGAAATGTGGAATTTTTCTTCTCAAGTTGCGCCGAGAAGTCAGATCGTGTATGTATAAGCAGGCTTTTTTGATAAACAACGTGGATAAAACGTTTTTCCCAGTTTTTTTTACCTGGCACAAAATTTAGGAAATTGTCCGTATAGCCCATACGAACATTTCCAATCATTTCCAAAGTTTGCCGAAGCTTATACGAACTATATCCGGCCCTCTTCAGTCGCCTTGCCACGACAAATTCAGGTTTATAAATTGTTCGTGTTGGCAAAACAAGTTGGCCTGCGTAAACGTGATAAAACAGTTTGCCAACAAAATTTGCGTCTTTAATTCTCGTTTTTGCCAAAATTCGAGTTTACAAACTTGAGTTTGTCGTGTGAAGGAGCCTTAACTAGGGTGTGCTCTCTGTTCCTACTACATACCAGCCTCCACCCGGTCGTTGAGTCCAGTCCAGACGGTTGATTTTGCCAAGCTACCAATAAACTTGTTTTCCGAGGCACTCGATATCGTGACCAAAGTACTGTTTCTGCTGTGGCAGCTTTGTCGGGCCCAGTCCCAGGTCACAGCATCACGCACATAGAGGTAGCATTTGCCGTTCTCGCATCTCCAACCTGGGAGATCTGGGGACGAGAAAATGCATTTGTTTACAAAACTAACTTTATGTTGGCTTACAGAAAGCTTTTCTGAAATTACAGGATACGTCCGTTTTATTCCTTTCCTGTCTAATACCGATATTATTCTCGATCATTCTGTATAATCCTTGATCATTCTGATAAACGTACCTAGAGGTCTGGGGCCGACGAAACCGACTGCCTTCATTTTGGTGGCTTTTAGGTCATTCGAGGAAATGGCGAAAATAACTCATAAAAAATTATTTTGTCTTTCGCTCAAAAAAATGTTTGCTTTTTCAAACCTACTATTCCAAGAATGTACTACTTGTGCTAAACTTCCTCATATTATTCCCGTAATTACATTGCTACCCTGAAATTCAATTCAAGTAACTGTGCAATTGCTTCCGAAGTTGGACAGTGTGTGGTCTGGTACTCAATAGGGGGGAGATTCTGTCCAATTTAGGAAAAACCCTAGGGAAAAGCACCTTTCAGACAAGCTATCAGCCTCGTCCCCAGTCGTCTCCGGCGCATAATCAAATGTGACGTCACCCGACGAGCACGGCGGGAAAATTCGCCTAGGTTCCAAGCCTCCCTCAGTCACTCCGTAGCGCATAAAGGCCTGGGGACGAGGCTGACAAGCTATCATTATGCGCCCTTTTCAAAGACCTACATTACAAACAGTCCTATATATCGCTAAGGGTTGTCTCCTTTGAGAAAGGCTTAACCAAACTCAGTTTGTGTTGTAGACCGTGCTTTTCAATGGCTCTGTTGGTTACAAAACTAGCCTCTCAAGAAGCGTTGGTTAATTGAAATAAAATCAGTCACATAGTCCTGTTTATTTGAGGCTTGGAGAGTAGTTTTACCCTCACAGGAGAATGAGTAGGTTAATCTGATAACCAATGAAACAAGTTCCAAGCGCAGTCCACCACCCAATCAGTTAGTTTGTGCTCTGAAAAGGCAGCGACCTCGGAGCTTCTGGAAATCAAGGACAGACGCACAATAAGGAAAACACGTGTGGAGGCGATTGTGCGCGCTCTTCGTTCAATTATCCCTGAAAGACATCAGGGATTGATTGAAGTCTATTACATTTCAACTTATCTCACCTTCTTTCGAATCTCTCTGGCATACATAATCGCGATGCGCTTTACAAACAACGTCGTTCCATTTCTTGTTCGAATATTTCATCTCCACACAATTCTCGACGTTGCATTTGCCGTTAAAGTTATTTGGTTCAGGATTGCTTGGGTCGCTCTGGTCCCACGCGAAATATGTCGGAACGTTATACTTGTTGTAGTTCCAACGAAATTTCCCTTCTGAACTTCTGTCGTTCAAGCCTATCCATGCACCGTGTCCTGTCTTAAGAAGGCCGCCAACAAAGCTGTGTACAATAGGAAAGTCGTTAATAAAGTTAACAGAGCGCTCGTTCAGATCACAAACTATTTTACGCGTTAATGTCACACCAGCTAGTGTACAGAAGGTCGCGGGTTTGATTCCCATCTGGAACACAGAATTTTTGTCTATTTTCATTTAATGTCATACTTGATTACGTTATTTTAAGCAATTCTGACACAGAAGTTTATCTTACTATTAAATTTACGCGAGATTCTATCATGTGAGATGGCGTTATTTTGGGATATCCTGCCACAAAACTCGTCCCTCTGACCGTCTCGGTGTTTAAAGTGGCAGCAACAAGACCCAGCAGGTCACGTGATCTCGAAACAATTATTTAAATACTCCAAGAATTGGAGGCACGTGACCTGATGTTTACCAGAGTTTTCTAACGGCGCCATTTTGAATAACGGGAAGACTCTGGGACGAGGTTGTCACCGACACACTAAGAAGAATTTTAATGTCAACCAAAGGTCACAAATTGCTTTCGCGGGATTAAAAAATGACGAAGAATGTAGAAATGCGACAGCGTGTGTAAGCAAACACAACAAGCCTGAACAAAAATGATAGAAGAAAAAATAAAGGGGCACAATACGTTCTCTGACCAAAAAGGCGACTTACGATTCGTATAGTTTGGTGGTCAGAGAATAGACTCTCAATAGACGTGTTCTTCGATTGTGTATGACGTTAACCTTTGTTATCAATAATTTGACAAAGCAATCTTCATTAACTTTGCGGATTAATAATTTAGCGTTTCTGACGTGGTATAATTAGATCGCAAATGCCCATCGTCGAGATGGCTGGGTGTATGTTGCTGTTGCATACTTTTGGCTTGTTT
The DNA here is from genome assembly GCA_964030785.1 of Siderastrea siderea. Taxonomy (NCBI): domain Eukaryota; kingdom Metazoa; phylum Cnidaria; class Anthozoa; order Scleractinia; family Rhizangiidae; genus Siderastrea; species Siderastrea siderea. The sequence continues at coordinate 25,141,031 of OZ034979.1, read as the reverse complement.
TTAACTGGAATGTGTTATCTAATACATAACTATACCAGAGATTGCGTGGAATGCCTCGCGGGTAAGTCACACGAAACTTTTTTTACTCTTTTTCACAGTTTAGAGTTTTTCGCTAGCCAGAGCGAAACTTAGGACTGAGGGTTCGACTCTGGGAGACCTGACAGAGTCTCCCAGGGTCGAAACTTGTACCCTTTCGCCCCGAAACTAATATCCTTTTAGAGCTGATAAGGATCACAAATTGCTTTTTTGCGTTCCCGTTTGGAATTTAAAGGGTATTTTGATGGTTTTTGATATTTGGGAACTTCACTCCTTGCGCGCCTGACTATGTTCCTGTTATTGCCAGAGTTGTACAGAGTTGATTTTACATAACCAACAAGAACAACGTTTTTTTTAACTTGAGATCTACATAGTGAGCAATATAATCATTTTCGATAAGAAATTACATAGTCTACAACCAAGATTGCAAGCTAAACTTTGCTGGATTGTTATCTATTCGTCGCAAAGCTTGAAAAACAGAACGAGAACGAAAACAGTGACATTTTAATCTTTGTATCATCATAGACTAAAATTTGTCCTAAAAAAAGTACACTCAAGAGAGAAAAGAGAGTTTAAGCAGGGAGATAAAACAGTTTCACTCTTGCTTTCTTTATTATATTTTAAAATCTAGGAAAATGTTAAGTTTGCGGGGGAAAAAGTGTAGTTAATTTATTTTGTGACATAGTGCTTAATTGATATTCTGTTAAACATTTAAATTTGCTAACGTAACATGTACGTAGTTAATTAGTTGTTCGTGAGATCTTTCATCAGCAATTATCTATTCCTTTTATTAATTAGTTAATTAAATCCTATGTGACGGGCACGTAGGAGCTCTCTTCTTTCCCAAGAAAGGTGCTGTCAAAAAAGGGGGGAGCGGACGCAAAACAATCTCGCTAGAACGTCTAACGATATTCACCCGGCACGCCTACCATGCAAGCAGAGGTTTCTTGGTTGCCCTGTGTTCCGGCGGGCGAGTACCGGTACGACACGAACGTCTATCTCTTTTTCCCCAAAAGGTGTTACTTTTTTTAACTTTTGTTTTCACTTCCGCTACCATAGAAAGTGCAGGATCTTGTCACCAGATTGGGGATAACAACATGCGTACGAAAAGTAAAATAAAACATAAACCTGCAAAATCTGCGCCGAGCACGTAAAAACTGTGCCAAACATCTAACAATTTAAAGAAGCCAGTTACATCTCCTCTATTTTGTAAAAAGGTTAAGAGAAAAAATAGCGTGATGTAATCAATCAGAACAAAGAGGTTGTATATCTTCCGATCAAAGCGTTGGCTTTCAATGCGCGCTCTGTACAAACCGTGTTGTTGCTCTTGACTCGTAAGCCAGGTTTGATTATAGCCTAACCGGCTTTGGTTACTTTGAGTGGTACCACGCTTTATAACAAAAGCAACCTTCTATAAATTGCATGCGCAGAGGACGAATTTTTATTACGCAACTAAGGTAGTTTAACGAGGACGAGAATAATTAGATCTATAGCTTAACTATCAACTCTCGTGCAGTCTAAAAGGGTTTGAATATACTCATTTTTTTAGTACGACAGACGAGACTTCGACCTCGTGCACTCATTTGACTAGTGACTCTGATGCGCGCGCTTAAATCTACTATCACGCGCTGTCGAAGTAATTGAAACTACTTAAGAAAATGTTTCGTTAGAGCAGACCAGAATTTTCAACCCATCACACCCCGACAAGCTTTCGTTTGAACTCTCTTTCACTATGTTTTTGCCTTTCCTGGGCTTATAAATGCTATAAAGTTGGGCAATTTGACATTTTAGTTATGCCGTGCATGAAAGTTTGGTTGTTGTTTGTTCGCTTTTTTGGAAACACCTCTCCATAAATGTTTGAATTAACAGAAAGCAAAAACACAAAAGAAACGTTTGGACCCTTAGCGAAGAGCGCGCGTGGGTAGTGATAATTTCACAAGACCGAAACGAAGTATGAAAGAAAACTAAAATCATCGTGAACAGTGTATTAAATTGTCTAAGTGACAAGCGTATCTCATGTATCATATTAAACCAGGTCTAAAATACTTTTATTTATTTCAGCATCCCACTGGATACTATTTACGTTTATAATAACGTTGTATGCTGTTACCACGTTCCCTGCGATAGCGAAGATGATTTGCATACACTGGGGAAGAAAAAGAAGGTAAACAGTCCTGTTCGCTTTCTGAATTAAGACTTAATTGATTCGCAAATAGAGGCAAGATGTTCCCAGTTTGCAATAGACGGAAAATCAACGCAGTTTTGACCGCGCAACGAAAAACAAAGGTAAAGACGCGAAAATTTGCTTTATTTGACTTTCACCCTGCGTTAGCTTGCGTACAAATTTGAGGTCTTATGTCACTGTCTGGCCACTACTTGGGCGTACATTTAATTTCAGTGACCTGCGGCCACTTTTGTTCGTACTAAGTTGATATAAGATTTCGTTTGGTGACACAGCGCAAGTGGGCGCAAGTTGGATGCGCGCGCAAGGCTGTTTTGAAATGAATTTTCTTCGCAACTTACGTCTGTTTTGCGCGGTTTCAAATTTCTGCATTAGTCAGAATCTTATTAACAATTCCGCTTTACTGAGGCTTGTGTCGCCTGACAGTTGCTGTTGTTGTTCTTATTCCCATTCCCTAAATAGACTATCATCCTTCTTTATCACATCAATTACTGTCATGGTATTTTCATTCCGGATTCCTTGTCTTAAAATAATATAGTATCCCGTCCCAAAACCCGCTTCCAGCCTCCCACATCTGCTCTATCCTGCTAAATCAGTGTCGTACCCTCTCCATCTAACCCTGTTTCCTTCCGCAGTGGTGTCCATATATTCCCATGGTACTCGGTGGGACAATTTGATTACAAATAAAGACATTTTGTCTTGAGTTTGGTGATCATTTTATTTCTTCTTATAACCTAAACGTTTGAACAAGTAGTGATATTGTTAGGAGAAATAAGATGCTCGTCACTATTGGGGCTTAAAGGGCTAACACATTATTATGTCCACATTCCGTCTACAGATCCAAGACGACCACAGTCCAAAAAACATCAAAGAGGACACGTTTTCGCCTTTTCAATAACAACCTCTTGCTAAATGCATTTTTCAGGCTAGTTCCCCTTAACACACTAGCCAATGTTCGAGGTAACAAATTGGAAGGACTTTTCCGAATATCTGATGATGTGAGCACAGGAAGAAGTCCTATGATTACCATCGAAGAGGCCTTTCAGGATGAATTGTGGTTAAAAACATGGAGAGCTGCGATAGCTCTCCATATTTTAAACCCTAATTGGTCCGTGTGCTCAGAGATTCCAGATCAAATTTCGGATTTTATTTCCCGAGCACACGGGCCAGTTGTGGTCATTCTGCGATTAAGGCTGCGACGTCGAAGAATAGCTGAAGTTGGTTTCATCGCCACGCCCAGAAAAAGGAGCAAGGGCTTAAGATTGAGGGACGTTTTCTCTCTTTTATCCAGCGGTTTAAGCCGATCTTTGCCTATGCGCGACGAAGACAAGGTGAATTCCTTTGGAACGAGCTGTGCGCCAGGCGGCGATACCCCCAAGCAACTCATATCCCAGGGAATAACGCCCCAGGGACGTAGGCTCCTGGAATTCAGTGAAGTATCAGGCGGTGATAACTCAAGAGAACTGGTTACCCACGGACTCAAACTCCAAGGAATCAAGTCCCAAGGACGACTTATACCCCAGGGAGCTAAGCCCCTGGAATTCAGCCAAGCATCGGGCGACGATGACTCCAAGAGACTCTGTTCAAGGAAATTGCCACAATCGTCAAACGGCGGGAGTTATCCTTTCAGAGAATCAAACTCCCAGAGTGCCAAGCCCCAAGGCGTCATCAAACAACCAGAGTATGCTGGAACTAGTGGAGTCAGGTCTCGGCGGCTTACTTCAGCACCAGATGGAGATAATCCAAGCGACAACAAATCCCCAGGATTTAGTACAAGTAACCGTACAGTGAAAGGCTACAAGTTCGATTCATCAAGTACGTTCACAGTTGTCGTCACAGAAGATACAACGTCTTTGCTCCTGAGCAGCATGAGAATGGCTTGGGTGCGTGCCACTACATTAATGGTGCATTTTTTACAAAATATCTCTATGCCAACGAGCAACCTTCAAAACAAGAACGAACTAATGATCCACAGTGCAGAGAATGAAGTATTGCAAAACACTGGAGTGAAGAAAATCTTGAGTGCGAAAGGTCCAATAAACGCCAAGGATATCAACTCAGAGCAAAGCGGTGCTATTGACAAGATAAATGGATCAGAGAAGGATTCAAAGAAAGACGACAGTAAACAAGACGATGTTTCTTTCCCGAATCGAGTAGAAAACCACCATTGTAGTAACGATGGCGAGGTCATTCAGGATACGGAAGCCAAAGAGGGCTTTATTGCAACACGCTGGACTAATGTGAGAGAAATGCTATCAGGCCTGCTGGGGAGTTCCCGTAATTTAGCAGGCCAAACGAATACTTCTGTGACGATCGGCCCACAACATGAACTGAACAGGGACCTCAACCATGAAGATCACGAACCAACAGAAGTTCACGATAACCTGGATGGTCTTTCCGTCTTTGATGAAAGCGAAGACGATGACGAACCAATCGTGAGCCAATTAGAAATAGAAGACGAACATCAGGTGAATATGTTTCTCCAGGACTGCCAGGACTCTTTGCAAGGCGAAAACAATAGTAACATCGGAAATGTTGCCCCCCTTATACCTATGGTACCTGAAATCGTCCAGTGCAACCACCTAAGCCCAGACCCCTCGGAAGAGGCACCTGCACCAAATGCACCTGTTCAGCCATTCTGGATGGTGCATGTCCATGTCCAAGCTCAGGCACCACAGGAACCTCCAGGAGCAAATGAACAGGCTCCAGTTCCTGATCCCTGGCTGGTGGCACAGGGAAACCATGACAACCAAACGGCACAAGCAGCCCAAGTGAATGCCGCACAGGAATACTCGGGAAATCAAGAGCTGAATGATGGAGCTGATGCAGCTCAGGGAGCGCTTCAAGCACCAGAAGCCGTACAAGTCAATAAAAACGGGGAACAAGTCGATGAGGATGGAGCTCCAGCAAACGATGGCGTTCATGATCACGTCCCTGCAAAAGAGAGTGTACTGCCCCCACCTCCTTGTCCTCTATTGCACCCTCCACAGGCCAAGCAGCATGGTCGTTTAGGCTTTGATGAAAGCGAGGAAGAGGACGAAATCTGCGAAGATGAACCAATCGTGAACCACTTAGAAATAGAAGACGAAGATCAGGTGGATTTGTTTCTACAGGATGGCCAGGATGCTTTGCATGGCGAAAACAATGGTAACATGGAAAATATCGCCCCCGATGTACCCATGCTACCTGGAAACCTACAATGGAACCATTTCATCCCAGCCCACCCGGATGAGGCTCCCGGACCACACGCACCTGTTCAGCTTTTGCCATTCTGGGTACTGCAATACCAAGCATATCAAGCACATGTCCATGCCCAAGCTCAGGCACCACAGGAACCTCCAGGAGCAAATGAAGAGGCTCCGAATAATGCTCTACTGCCTGATCCCTGGCTAGAAGCACAGGGAAACCATGGAAACCAGCTGGCACAGGTAAACCAAGTGAATGCCGCACAGGAGAATGAGGGAAATCAAGAGATGAACGATGGAGCTGATGTAGCTCAAGAAGCGCCTCAGGCACCAGAGGCCGTACAAGTCAATGAAAACGGCGAGCAAGTCGATGAGGATGGAGCTCAAGCAAATGGTGGCGTTCATGATCACGTTCCTGTCCAAGAGGCTGGACTGCCCCCACCTCTCCCTCCTCCATTGCACCCTCCACAGGCCATGCAGCATGGTCCACAGCATCTCCACGCGAACGGAGCGCGAGGAAAACTGGTGGCTGCTGCTAGATACCTGAGGCGCAGGCTCAGAAGGGGTAACCATGGAAATCATCCCCATGGACACCTAATGTACATTCCGGGAGGGCAGGGAGAAGAACGACTTCCGCTTGGGCTGGAGGAAGCCCCACCAGTTTTGGGAGGTTACGTTGTAGCGCCCGACGAGGAGGAGAGAAGATCGCAGTGGTTCTCAAGGTGCTTTGCATTTATCTACCGCCGCCGGAGCGCTACAGTCCAGCAATACCCTCTGCAGAGTGACGAAGCACCCGCATTTGAGGAAGTTGCTGGAGTCGTACAGGAAGTCAACGAAGACATTGTAGAAGAAGCAGCATGAAATGGAGGTAGCTGAAGAGGCTTTAGGAGCTCCGACGGCGGTAAAGCACCCAGAGAACCTAACTCTAACCCCAAAATACGAACTGCTTTTCAATGCTAATTGCTAAAATGCTTTCCTCTTGACAAGTGAAAGTCTGAATTTTTTCGATTACATGTTGCTTTTGCGTCTAATGTTGAGTAAAATAAGATAAATGTAAATAAAAATGTTTCCGAAAAGTTGTTTCTGAAAAGTTGCGAACTGCAAACTGCTTTCTAATGCTAATTGCTAATAGCCTTTCGTTTTGACAAGTGAAAGTCTAAATTTGTTTTCGATTAGCTGTTGCTATTGTGTACATAATGTTGAGTAAAATGAGATAAATGTAAATAAAAATGTTTCTGAAAAGTTCTGAACCATTTTTTCTCTCGTAACAATGTTGCGCCAACATTGAACTCCAGAAATGTTTCTGCCAAAAAATGTTTTCTTCGTTTGCAAGGGCTTCAAAAATAAGCGATTAGGCAAACTCTAGACGGGGAGAGTATTTAAAAATATCTAATCACACGTACGTGAAACTCAAAAAAGGAATTGGAACCAACTTATCTAGAGAAAGAGTGTTTCTAGAACAGTTCAGTGAAGGGAATCCAGCAACCATACAAGTATTTTAATCAATACTACGATAAGCTGCTGGATTCATTTTGATCTTACATCTTCAAAACTATCAACCTTTACTTCACTTTGTTGGTTGCGAAACAAATTGACCATTGGCCTCGTGTCGATTCGCGTCCTGACCAGGATGAGTTTTTTCAATTCCCGCCACCTTGAAAATCTCGTATCTCGCCTTCCCTGTTCTTGCTCCCCGGGACTTCCAGGGATACCCTTCTTAACACTGCTGCGCCTGAAATGCTTAGCGATCGAGCGTTTAATCTGGAGGTCGACGGCTCGGTATCAGTAAAAAAGCGGGATCTCAGTAAGAATTAGTTTAGAGTTTACATAGTTAAGGCCCGAGGCTAGCTTTTTCTAAGGGTGGACAAGCCCAGCTACCATATCTCTCTTGCGGAAAATGTTAGATAATGATATCTTGGAAACACAAATTCCGCAGTTAAGGTATGGCATATGTTTGTTGCATTGAGCCCTCTTCGCTATTTTTGAGATACAAAAAGTCACGACCATGACAATAAAAAAAGACGAAAACGCAAACGACGTCCACTTTCGAATTTCTAAAACCAGTGATAACAGTTAAAGTACACAGCAAAATATGACGTGTTTTACTGAAATTCGAATTACGATATGTATTCATACATTGACACACGTATTCCTACATTTTTTCAACACATCTCTCTTGGCGGTCCGTATAGGAAAATTCGGACAGCTCAGGCAACCAATCAGAAAGCGCCTTTTCAGCGCGGACCAGTTCAGCCATATAATTTAAAATCTTTCCTTACCGGTTCTCTTCTCTGTTTTCGATGGTAGCAAGTTTGGCCCGAAACGCTGCCTGGCAGTAATAGTAAGCATCCAGCCATGACTTTGGACTGGAGAAGTAACGGTAACACTTGTCATTGAAATGATGCCAGTCTTCTAAGCAAACGGCTTTAAAGAGAAAACGTAAACAAATATTTTGACAAACATTTTGAAAGAAAGCTTAAGTTGATCAAGTCACTGCAGTGGTCGTCGTCATTTCTTATTTCATCCGCAGTTTATATGTGTGATTATTTCGTATATTCACATTCATAAAACAAAGATTAGCGATGAAACAGCCTAGTACCCAGGTGTTCTCTACTCGTTCACACGACTTGGCATGAAATTTGGTGACGTCACCGAATGACCTCATTTGGTGACGTCACGACATTTCGCACCAAGTCGAGTCGAGTGAGCAGGAGGCGAACACCTGGGTACTAGGCTGGCGATAAAAGGGTTGCATGATGTTTCTACGACTCCATGTCGGTCTATGGGGGAGGGGGTGAGGAGGGGTGTCTTTTTTAAATGATACGGAGCTTTCACAGTTGATATTCTCAAAATTCAACTTTCATTTTTGTGTACATCAACTCCCACACCCCTGCAACACTACATTTGAATTTGACGACATGAAGTCGAAAATGACGTCATGTAACTCTGTTTTCGCTAACCTTTCTCTAGAAAACAACAACTACAGTGAAACCTGAATAAAATGGCGCGGCGGTGTAGGGCTTGACGCGTTTAATTTAGCTGACACAGTGCCTTTGAGCCCCATTGCTTACTTTCAACCTGTTAGGAACCACTAACTCATTCGGAAGGAAGAAGTAATTGCTCTTTGTCTTTTCATGCTACAGAAGGCGGATCGAAGTGCTCACAAAAATTAAATAAGCTTCCAGGATTAAGTTACTGTGAGCTCACCTTGGCAAGCTATTCCGCACCCTTTGAACTCAGTCTCTTTTTCCTTAACATCGCAGCCTACAGGATAAGATAATGCCACGAGAATTACAAGAACCAAAAAACAAAAAATAATATAAAAAACAAAGCAAAAGCTAGGGAAAGGAATTTTACCTCCCCCCCCCCCCCCCGATTTAAACTCCGCTGTTGGCTTTTCGAAAATGTTACCTGTCCTAACCTCGCTGCGCTCTAACGATCATTTTGGTTCACCCCAAAACGAAATGAATCACCCAATCCCTCCTATAGTGAAAGGAGTCTATTTTCCCACATTGTTGATTTTTCACCTTGTTTTCCTTCCACAGGCAACTATATAAGAAAGTTTAATGCGGAATGTCTTCGAAGAAAATTCTACTTTTTTATTGCAAAGTCTGAAGTGACTGAGACCTCCCGAACGATCCGTGGGTCCCGAACGATCCCGAACGATCCACCGAAACGATCCGTTGAGTCCCTGACTGTCGCACCGTGTGTTTTCAGGCCTTTGGACTCAACAAACAAGTTTCTCTCTTTGAGCAATAGAACTTATCTAAACTCTACACACCTTGAACAACCAGCCAGTACTGTGTGATCTCCAGTCCTCCTGTAGTTTGCACCTCGGATGAATATAACGCCGTATCAGATTCGATCAGGTGGCTGATAACAAGCTTTCTTCTATCTCCCGAGATAGTGATACGGTCATTTTCATACATGGTGTACGTGTGTTGTTTTTTCCAGACAAACCTTGATGACCCGCCGAGTGGGAACTGGTGTTCAGCCCGGAAGTCCACGCACTGTCCCCTCTTCTTCTTTATTAGGTTCTTGTTGATTTTTATAACTTTCTCAGCTGCGAAGAAAACAGCGATGAAATAAATACCTCGACAAATTAAGAGATATTCTTTCATGGCCCGGTTGTTCGAAAGCCGATTAACGCTCACCAAGTGGGTTAAATGTTAATGGTTTCTGTTTCTATTAGGGAACTTAAGCAAACACGACGGAGACGGCTGACGAGAACGCCACAAACAAAAGGCCCATTAAATTAGCAAAAGAATGACTCTGCACGTGCGATACAGATTTTGGTACATTTCTTTGACGTCCTCTGCAAAACAACAACGTGAAATGACCAAATTCAAAGTTTTATGTAGAACGTGAACACACGACAGTGGTGAATTGTTCGCCTACATTAGACAGTTCTAATGAGTTGAAACTATCGCGAAGAAGTTTGAAATACAGGGGCATCCCGATTTTTCGAATGCTCGATTATTCGAAACTCCCGATTCTTCGAACCAAAAGTCGTTTCCCTTGGATTTGCTTCAGTCAAACACTGTAATTTTACCTCCGATTTTTCGAATGCTCGATTTTTCGAAACTCCCGATATTTCGAACTAATTCTTTGTTCCTTTCAAAAATTTACATTCGATTTCTCGAACTTTGAAAACTCAGGAACCAACAAAAATCGGTTTTAGCCACATACACACCTAAATGCAATTAACAGGTTCCGGAGAAGGTGTTTTCATGCATTTTTTTATTACAAAGCAAGTGACAAATCTGTCATTGAAGTCACCTTGAAGAAACTACAACGCCGTTGTTACACAATCGAGGGTCTTGAATTACTGTACATGATCAAAGTTCCTTCGTTTAATTGCATTTTTCAAGCTCTTGCCGTGGCATATTAATAAATTTTGCTGTTCCTTTAAACCGTGGAGTACAGGGTACTTTTTTCTGATACAGTAAGGGGAAGGAAATGCAGTCAAGAGTCTGCGCAAAATTACAGACACATGTAGCAGTATAGTACTGGTATTTGTTCTGCCGAAATTGGCTTAAATCCTTAAATTTTCGTTTTGTTTTAAATGCACGTTTTGTTGGTAAATAAAGATGGTTCACACACATCTTGTAAAACCATTCCACGGTAAAACAGGTCTGATTTGATGCCACCTTCGATTTTTCGAACTCCCGATTTTTTGAACCAATTTCCATTTCCCTTGGAGGTTCGAAAAATCGGAATTCCACTGTATTTGGAAGTCATTTTTTAAAGTGACGTTTCCTTGGCGTTGCCGTCGTGGTTGCTTAAGCTCCCTATTAAAAGCGTTACCAGTGCTAATTTTACGTTTAATTTTAAAATCGCCAAAGTAGAATTGATGTAAGCGAAAGCAATTTACAGGAATCCCGGAAATTGCTAAGCTATAAAAGTGAATTCAAAATTGACGCTAATCCTGGGTTGGCTAAACCCTGAACAACCGGGCCATGCATCAGGGTCTGGAAGGGGGTGTCCTGATCCCGCATTCCCGCTCCTTTTTCACAAGAATCCCGCATCCCGCACTTTTTTCATCGCTATCCCGAATCCCGTTTTTTCTTTCCCAAAAATACATTAAAAATGACTAATTTCTGCAAAAGCTAATAAATTTAAGATGTAGATTGGTCCCTTCGATTGATATTTGCACTCGCCTGGTTGATTCGCTTTTACCGCTAGAACGTTTACTTGGGTGGTGACGATTTCCCGACAGACAAGCAAAAAAATCTCGCATGCCGTGCCCAAAGTTTGGCGAATCCCGCTTCCCTGGAAGCAGTCAAATCCCGAATCCCGTCAAAATATTTTACGTTTTCCCGAATCCCGCACCGTATTTTGGCCAAATCCCGGATCCCGAGAATACCCTTCCAGACCCTGATGCATCAAAGCCGGTGCACGATTCGGATGAGACCCGCGTGTCGAGCCACTAGTGTAGTGAGCTGCGCGCGTCACGTTTCAACGACGCGGGCGATTTTCGCGCCTCGACTATCCCTGAGCGGAAAAAGAGACTGCTCGTGGTCTAGGATGCTAGTCCATCGCATACTTACCTCCCATGCGGTATTTTGACATGATTCCCTAACTGCTCACTTCTTCCCATTTACACAAATAGGAAGATAGAGACAATGAGCAGTCTTCCAGCCCCCTGTAAGCGGACACTCAGTCTCGAGAGTGGCCGCTCACGGGAGGTTCGACTTTAACAGTTTTTCCTCCTTTTGGTATAATGCGAGCTTAAAAAGGCACCGCTTTCGGGCGGAGCCTCCCCGTATGGCCCATTATAGGGAGTACCTCCACTCCCCCCCCCCGGAGTAAAAATCTTTGTCTAAGGAAACATCACGACAAGAGACAAAAGCTCTGAATCATCGATCGAAAGTTCAACGTGATGCGATGACCCCTAAGCCACTGTGTCCCGTCAGGAAAGGGGAGTGGGGAGGAATAAAAAAATATTTAGCATATAACAATCTTATGACCCTCTAGGCCGTATTATCTTAAACAATAAGTGGTGAGGAGTGGGGAGGGAGAGGGGGGGGAGGAGGGCGCGCCTGGAGCCCTTCCCGAGATGCTCCACTTGTGGAATGTGTGATACTGTCTTGAAGTCTGTAAGTCATATCTGGGTCAGAGGCCTCGTTCACGCGGCTCTTCAATCAGTAACCCCGGTAGCATCATCATGAACCACATAGGAGAAATTCGAGGGATTTATTCCCGTCGATAAACTGCCATCTGGTTATTTTCAAGAAGACTCAAATAATAACAATCCAATGCATTCCCCACATTGGCGTATTCTGGAACGCAAATCTACCCATAAGGTCAACCTAGCCACCTCGCGCCTCGCGAGTATCTACACATTTTACAAAAAAGGAGATTTTTTTACAACTTAATCCATACTGAAAAAAATCTCCAGTGATATAAACATTAAGTACACAAGCTATGAAACGAGCTTTGGCTTAATACTTCACATATACGATGACAATCATAAGACTCTTATAATGGGGGAAGAGTCTAGAAAACATTTTAATCTGCTTTGGAACATTGAAGTCAACAAGATAGGTCAAGTTACTTATTAACTTTAACATCTTGGTTCTTAGAACTTCGATATTTATATAAACTGTCCCTATGTCTTTCGCCAAAAAAATTTACCGTAAAACGGGTCTTTGCCTGATTTTTACATTCATGCCTATTACGTATCATAAAACAATTTGCGATTTAAGGTAAAGATTATTTACACGATATCCGGTTTTTCACGGAACCATTTTTGAGTTATCCCGCCTTAGAGAGACCTCGTCTAAACTCAGATGTTTCATGGGGTAATCATTTAAGTCTGCCGTTAATTCATGGATAAGTAACAGATATTAAATTTAGCAGATTGCTTTCCTACCTTCAACAATCCATGTAAAATAAATCAACGCCAGTATAACAACCTTCATCTTGGGTAGAAAAACCTATCGCTCGACTGATTTGATTTTCAAGATAAAAATGCGTCTCTGTAAATCAAATAGACTACCAAAACTCAATATTTGTGCCTTTTTCTGTCCCGGAGGAATTATTTCATATACACATCAGAGTGATCTCTTTCACACGAAGTCGAGTTTAACGCATTACTGTAACAGAAAGCGGGCAAGAATAGGAGCACAAACCACTTGGCAGTTCAGAATGTTGATGTTAGCGACTCGGGAATGCTGTGGATAATTGCGTTATCTTACGTCAATGAACCAAGACAACGAAGTTAATGTTTACCAAGTGATTACTAGATAACTTCCATTCAATTGATAATTTCGTTTGATCAATTAGTAATGAACCACTGAGAACTCTTTTGTCACAGTGCAGTAGAGATAAGCCTAGAAATCATACACGTCTACATATTACAAAAACATTGGCCCGGCAAATATAAATTGGTTGTGTACGTATGCATATCATTCCTTTTTCTATCAGAGCGATTCAAGCGAGGCGTGGATCGCGCGCGCAAATACACTGCATGCGAAAACTCCATTTTATGCGCGTGTTCATTTTTTACTCAATTATTGAGAAAAATGGGACCGCTCGTGGTCTGTTGATGCCATGTTTTTCTTGATTTAAGGCAAGGGTAATCACATTCACTTGGAACATGCACCAAGTTACCTCAATTAATTATTATCATAATAGACTGATCTTGAATGTCTTGTCTACTTCTCTTGCGCCAGGCTATAAATTTCCCCCTAGATACAGGGTCGTAGCCAGTATGAGGCAAACCGAGGCACTTGCCTCAGTCATTTTTTTCGTTTAACACCCTAAATACCTAGGAAGAGAATTTAACCATGGACATTGCCTCAGTCATAATTTTTTTCTGGCTAGGGTCCTGAGACTGATTCCCTCTAGATTGAAATTTTGATAAGTGAAGGAAGAGATTGCGTCTGATCCATTTCGCATCTTTTAGCCAGGCCTGCTTTTTTAAATTATTATTTTAGACGGAATCTCATCTGGAGTTCAGGCTAGTTTATTTGTTTATTATCGTAATGGTTGATTGTGCATTTCCCTTATGAAATTTTTAAGTTGAAGGATATGTCAACTTTTTGTAGCTGCATGTAATGTCCAATTTTTGTAGCCGCTGGCCTGTGCCATTGCTGGATTATTTGTAGTATTCTAATGGCAATTATTTCAATGGAAGATAAAAGATAAAAGATGCATTGGTCGACGGAATTGCCTTTGAACGAAATAGCTTCGTCCTGGGGTCGGAGTCTGTCGGAAATTTACGAAGATTCCCGATGGGGAGAAGTGATAAGCAAAGCGAGGTTACAAAGTTAATACCGAACATTTGATGTCTGATTTGGTTCGCTTCATTTCAGCAACAATTGATTCATTTGATTTCTGGGGATTTTCGAAGACAGGAAAGATATTCTGGTGTAAAAGTACCGTTAAAGGTAAGTTAGATGGATAAAATATTATTTTAGTGCCGTATATTGATGATCAAAGCGAGATGAAGCGAGCATTCCAGTCGAGAAATCGATGTTGTATCTTTGGATTCCCGTTAATTGTTTTGGTTTTGATTTCTCATGAATTCGTCTTTTGATTATGTTCCAGTAAACGGAGGTCGTAACATAAGATTCTCTTTAATTTTCTTCATTCATTTGCGATCGATCATTTGTTGTGTACGTGTTGTGATTTGGTATTATTCGGGTACGTTTTTTCATCTTTAGCAATATAGGTTGAAGCTAATACAAGACTCGTTTGTAATAGCGGCCGTCTAATGCGCCGATCAATTCGAAACTTCAACATCCCCCCCCCGGGCATACCCCGGGCATTTGACTGTGCATCGTGACCGGGGAGGGGGGAATTTGAACGTTGCGTTGGAAGGGTGGGGAATTTGAACCGGATTTATCTCGTTCTGACGTTATACGCCCCTGAGTTTTTTTCGATTTTTGCAGGGTTTGACGGATTTACAAAATAGAATTTCGCCTTTGTTAGTGAATGACCCTTTCAAAAGGGTCTTTAAAAGAAGTTTGAAGGTGCCATTACGGCATATCTCTCTCTAAAAGACGTGTAAAGTGTTTGATTGAAGACGAAATTTGTCTTGAGGAGAGGTAGTTCAGTAATAATTGGTGGGGCATTTGAACAGCTTTTTTGCCCCGAGGGGAGGGAATTTGAACAAGCCAATCTTCAAAAGTTCAAATGCCCGGGGGGTTGCCCGGGGGGGGGATGTTGAACTTTCGAATTGATCGGCGCATAACCAATACAGTTTTTGCTTTGATATCAATAGTTTCGTTTTCTACGCTAATCGACTTCAATCAATTACAGTTTGTAGTAAATTAGAGATGCAGATATTTAGTTGTCAAACGATGATCACTAAATAGTAAGCACAGACAAGAAACTTAAATTTTCTGGGGAGACGGAACTCCTTTTTACGTTAATGTTTGTATGCATCATTGAATTCCCGCAATGCTCCATACTACATGTACTTCCTGTATGCGATGTAAGTCCATTTGCCGTTCCTCAGTATTCTTAGGTGTTCTGATGGTTGACCGTTGCCCTAGTGAATGGGTGACAATATAATTATGTGAAGTGAGGTTTCTTGTCTAAGCAAACAACAAGTGATGGGCAATGCAGAGGGAAGTCTTGAACAGTCTTCTGATCTCCTGACCACGAGTCTAGGGTTTTGTGAATGCCAGACAGGTGGGCAAATTGACTGGCTGTGAAGATGAATTTGCCCAGTTTATTATATGTACTGGGAGATGGAGGACACGGTGGAGTAGTGGTTAGCGCATTAGACTTCAGATCTAAAGGTTGGTGATTCAAGGCCCAGCCCCTGTCATCGTGTTGTCTCCTTAGACAAGAAACTTTACCCCATATTGTCCCTCTCCACCCAGGTGTATAAATGGGTACCAGCGACATACTGCTGGGAGTAATTGTGCAATGGACTAGCATCCCATCCAGGGGAGAGTAGCAATCCTCTCAGTCGCTTCATGCTACAGAGACCAGGTTAAAAAGCTCTGGCTTGTTTGGATCTTTGGCTCGTGTGCGACTGCCCATTATATGTACGGTAGAAATAGTTTTAATTCAGAATTTCGAAACATTTTTGCCCACCTGTGGCATTCGCTCTGCGCTCCTTCTCAAAACCTATGAAACCCTTGCAAGTCAGATTGAAAGTCCGCTGTACTATGGGTGTCAGATTTTCATAACTAAGCGAAATTGCAAAAATAGCAATAAATAAATGTTCAGTAAATTTAAATAAAGGGGCAAGTCATGGCAAGTTTATCATTGATCATTGTATGTTTTTTACTTCTCACCTTAGGTGTAAAATTGTTTCAATCCATGGATTATGCTGAGAATTGGATGCAAAAGCTGTCCTATCCAAAGAGGCACTGAAACCATGAATTACAACTACAGGGATTGCAATGCACACTAGAATTTGCAGATAAATTAGGTGGCACTTTTTCCCTTCTCCTCACAATGATATAACATTTTTTACTGCTTGACATGTTGTATTTTGCTTCATTTTGTTGCTGAAATGGGGGTGAATGCATCTTCACTAGAGCAGCACTCTCCTGACTCTACATTGGTGCGAGTGCCTCGGTACACCTTGGAAGAAAAGCGAAAAAAGCTCTCCAAGTTCAACACCCTTAAGAAAAAACTCACAAGAAGCAAGAGTGGCTTTAAAAACCATGACCATGGCAAAATACTGCGAGATTTAACGCAGACATGGATGACGCAGGAGATTAATGCATTAGTTGAGGAATATGAAGCCATGATGAATGTCAAAGAATTGAAATACCAGACAAATCTTGTACGGCAATCTGCACCATGTTTGAAAAAAGATCTCTTGAGGTTGTATGAAGAAAGCATTTGTGCTGATGCCACTCTTGTGTTTGAGAAAACCTATTTTCGTGTACATAAGGCTGTTCTTTCATCTAGATGTCCATATTTTAAAGAACTCTTTTCACAACACACTGAAGCAAATCCTGTCATTCACATGGAGTTTAAAACAGAAGGAATGACAAAGGAAATTTTTTCTTCACTACTTTGCTATCTTTACACTGGAGATTTTACACCTAAAAAATCAGGACTAGAGTACATAGATGTTTTAATTAATCTTGGCGAGGAATTTGGAACACCCAATGTTTTGGAGCAGGATTTCAAACTGCTTTTCAATGGCAGTGAATATGCCGATGTTGCATTTGTTTTTCCTGCCCAAGGCTCTTCTGACTCATTCACGTCTTCTGATGGTGGCCCTATTTCTGACCACACCTATGAGATACTTTGTCACAAGGCTATCCTTTGCGCAAGGTCACCATATTTTAGATCCCTCTTTCTCAAGAATGACCAGAGTGAACACAAGGCAACAAATTCAGGTGTGCATAGACTTGTTTTGGATGAATCAGTAATGACTCGGCAATATGCACGCATAGCTTTGCAGTGCGTGTACACGGACTCGGTGGATTTGTCATCTGTTGTTAAGTGGAGCTCAGAAGATAGAAGGTATCATGCACCTGGAACTCACAAATTGTTGACATCGGCAGAAATTGCCATGGAAGTTTTTGAAGTAGCAAGCTTTATTGATTTGCCTGTGCTTATACAAGGTATTTGAATGTTCATTGTTTGGGGGGTGGGGTGGGGGTGGGGGTGAAACTGGGAGGCCCCCCCACATGTCACATGGATGGCACTTTAATAGCCTGAACAGGCCATCTGATAGGGTGCGGAAAAAAAATTATGTGGGAATTTTACGGCATATTATGCGGAAAAATACGTGATTATGCGTAAAACAGGCTGGATTATGTGGAAGTTTAAACAATTTAGAACATTGATAATTGTGCCTTTCCAACAATTTGCTGTTATGTAAACTGCTTAGTGAGGATCCTTCTTCTTCTTCCTCTCTGAGGTCAAATTTATCTGTACTTTAAATGTGGCTAAATGTAATTTAGGCTAAGTTAAACTCGAAACAATGCTGGTCAGCGGTTCTCCACGTGGCAGGCTTGCAGGGTGGCTGGGGGGTTGTCGCAGGGGCCTTTGTGTTTTACAGTTCGGCCTTTGAGTTCAGTTCATTTCACGTGCTTGCTCGCTAGTCGACAGTTCTCCCTGCAGATGATTCTTTAAGAAGCCAAACGAGTAAGAGGAGACAAGGCGTTCAAGTTTTCTGCTATTCGCTGAAATGTCAATGCTTTTCATCCAATAGAAATCAGTGTAAGAACAAAACTAGTACCCAGGCTCATCGCCAAAAGATGCGTGGAATGCCTGGAGGTTTAAAGTCACTTGTGAACGAAGCAGCATGTTTTCATCGATGTTTAGGAGATAAACTGCTTCAAAATAATCAATCTGTTCAGCTTTTGTGTTTGAGAGGATGGAAAGTAGCTGCTTTATTGCGTTCGACGAAGGAGAACTCATTGCTAATCTTGTGTTGGATGTCCTGTGTCATACAGCCAGAAAAAATCGAGATTTTCTCTGTAATGGGTCCTCGTCGGCGCCAATTTAGCCCCCTGGAAGATTTTTGCAGGGGTTTACACTCGCCCGGAAACTGGTATGGACTTTGGCCTCGCTTTCATGATGCCCAGGTCCTAAACAGTCAATGTGGCGTAAACTCACGAGTGCAGGCGAAATATACGGATTCTGGTTGAGACGACATTTTGTTTATTTTCCTCGAGTTTTTGAGAAAAGTTTTCGAGTTTGCCGACAAGGCATACATGTAGTTTGAAGTTCACTTATAAACTCAAGCGGGGAAGCTAGAATGTATTAGCAGTCGAGAAAAGATCGATCATTCGTATGGACTCGGACTGCTGCATGTATGCCTGTTGCTGAATTTGAAGAGAACAGTTGAGTTTGCCGAGGACCACAAGGGCCTTCACAAGACTTTTCAGAGCCAGAAACTAACTTTTCTGGGAAAATTTTCAAGATGCTTGACAAGTTTGAAGCGCTTTTACAAACACATGTGGCGGAGGTAGGATGTTCAGCGCTGGAGAAAACATCACTTATTCATAATTATTCCTTGTTGCTGAATTTTGAGAGTGATTTCTGCTGACTTTCAGAGCCAGAAACTGGTCGTGTTGTAAGTAATGACGATAAAGACTGACAGGAAGGCTAAATATAACTTTAAATGCAGGATAAAAGTGGACACTTCCATTACTTGTCGAGACACGTAACAGCCTAGAGCTGTTATTTTTGACACGAGAAATGTGAATTTCTCTACTGAGGCATCAGATTGCTCCTTGATACTAATTCATCATTGTTGTGTAGTTCTTACCTTGATGGTCATTTTTCAAACATGTCACTGGCTAATTCATTGATGTATAAAGTCGTGCACAAACCACCGGAAGGTTTATAGTTGAGTTGATTCCAGTAATTTTATATATTGACTAATTGAGATGCCTTCCTGTGAAGCTGTAGAGCCCAAAGCCCCATGCAAACTAGAAATACTACTGCAAACTGTATTTCCTCGTGTAGATGAGTAGATTTTGTCACATTTTTTATGTTGCAAATGTCTTTGCTAATTAAACTGACATGTCAGTTTCATTTGTCATAGAAAATTTGTCATGTGAATTTTCTCAAGTGTAAATAGGTCATCAAAGATTTAGTTTCAGGCCCTTTGTTGGTACTTGTTTTGGGGGTTTTGTGCTGTATAACCAAGTGATTTAGCTGCCTTGGGTGCTTACTGTTCCACTGAAGGAAAGACATTGCTAGCACATATTCAAGGACCTTTGTTGTCAGCAGAAAATTTATTCACCATGGTCAAACCATTTCATAGCAATTCTCAGTCAAAACAATATGTAAACCTGAGCTCGTTTAACAAAGACCCCATGCCAAAGACCCATGCTTTCATTTGGAGGAAAGCAAAGGACTCAGAGGCTTTCGTCTCCTTGGTGCCAACTTGGGAACTAGAAGCGTTGGCTGTCTGCTAGAATGCAACCAGTCGAACACACCCTCTTAATCTTTGATTACTACTAGTCACTAATTAATATTAGGCATTTTTTTCTTTTTATGCGGAAAATGCTCTGAAGATGCAGCGGATGTGGATGTTAGAGAATTATGCGGATCCGCACCACCGCATCCTGTCAGATGCCCTGCCTGAAGCAAGTTGGAGTATATTAGTACCTCTGCTGGCTGGTGGTCCAGCAATACTAGTCTATCTCATGGGTTTGATGAAGGAGGAAAGGCTCTGCTCCACCTAGACCTTCCCCCTAGATCTGACACTAATTTCCATTTCTTTTCAGGCTGTGAGGACATCATTCTTGAAGAGCTGTCACCATCCACACTCCTACCTACCCTGGAGTGGAGTTCTCTCCCTCATGGATCAGATTGGGTCTACAGACAGGCCATGCACTTCTTACAAGATGAATTTGTTAACATTGCACAGTCTGATGTCTTCTCCTTCATGCCAAGAAAGTATTTAGTGGAGGCATTAAAATCAGATTTCCTTCAGGTATTGTTGATGGTCAGACTAATGCATAATACCCAGTTATGAAAGGGCTTTATGCTGTTGCCATATGATCACAATACATGTATATTAAGTACACATCTGGAACCCTGCCTTAATGCCACACCAGTTTTAGAATGCATGCACAGCTACTTCATTATAAAAACAAGCACTCAGTCATTTCTGTATTTGGAAAAATGAGAGTTTCTTTGGCAAATTGTCACCTCAAACATTAATTCATAGCATGGAAAGAATGATTCTTTTTATGTTTTTAGTGGACAAAACTGTTGTATGACTGGTCATATCAGTCCAGGGTTATTGAGGAAGCCAACAAGTGCTAAAATTTTCTGCCAAATTTTCAGCTAAAAATACTTGCTGATCAGCCTGTGTTACCGGTAGCTTACATAAATGTCCCTTTTGAAGGCTCTGAAACATTTCAAGGAAATGGATTTCAGACATAAAATTTATCAATGTTACCATTAGGTGCTCCTGAAATGTCAAAATTCGGTACAGTGTATCTAACGTTTAGCAGGGTTAATCTGACATTTCCAAAAAATCAAGGCTGTTGCCTAACAGGAGCCCGGCAGCCTGGGGCACCTAAGTTACGAGTGTGAGCAACCAAATTTCTGTCCTGGGAGCCTGTGCAGATGCCTAACATTTTCCATAGTAATTGCTTCAATTTCTGTGCAGCTTTAAAATAATTTTAAACTTAACCTTCTCATCCCAACGATCATAAAAGAGAATGTGATAATTCTACACCTTGGTTCAAACACTTTTTTTATGGAGCATGTACAACGGGTATCAATAATCTGTAATAGATGTCAGTCACTGATCATACTTATTTCTAACAGAATTTTTAAGCCTTTTCACTGAATGTCAGCAAACTATTTAATATTGAGACATCATTGGCTGGGCTCCTAACCTTTAAGCTCAGTGGCAGGGTTCACAAAGCTGTCATAAGTCAAGATGAATCCTAAGTATTGTTTCTTAACAATAGGCCTTTGTTTTCCAACAATACGTAGGACAAATCTTATCTTAGGAGGGCTTCATGAATCCAGCCCCAGGCTCCTTAATTCTTCCTAGGCAGTGCAGCCTTGCAATTAATATTTCATTGTCTTTCTTTTCAGGCTTGTGAACATGATGTGTTGCTATCTGTTATCAGATGGGGTGAAGCACAGGTTCTACGGAGCATGGCTGAACAAGGTGCAGTATTAATTTTATGACATTGATGTCCACAAGGGGACAACATAACTGAATACTGCAGCTTTCTTCTAGTGGTTACGACGGTTCCTCCTAATATAGAGGTATATTTGCAAAGGTTATGACTATTGGGAAAAAGCAGATCTTAGCAAGGGTTATTGGAATCCAAAAAGAAAAATGTGAGTAACCATGCATTTTCAGGGATAATTAAGCAACCGTAATTCTAAAAAAGCTTTCAAATACAGAACAATGTATGGCATTTTCTTTCCAAATTTAAACTTAATTGTCTCTGAAAATGTATGGTTACCCACAATTTTCTTTTTGGATTCTGATAGCCTTTGCTAAGATCTGCTTTTTCCACATAGTCATAAACCATGCAAAGATACCTTTCTATTAGTAGGCACCATCTTAAGGAAAACTGAGAATCTCGGACCAGGCCCAAGATGCACGGTAAGTATGCGTAGTAACAAAAGGAGGTACCATCCTTAATATGTGGTTTTTGCTTCAATCATTTGGGAGGCAATCTCACTGCTGTGCTGAACAGTGGTCATTCAAATGAAAGCTAGCAAGCAGTACTTTCCTTTGAAGCTGTTAAGTTATTATGCTGTATATAGGTACAAGGTGGTTGTAATTTTTGAGTCTGTGGGTAAATTGTGACCACTTAAATAATACCTCTTGAGCAGTACCCTCCTCTATTTTTCGTGGTGTACAAGGTGATTCCAACTTTTTTTGTGAGGAGGAAATCCCACAGTGCAACCAGTGCAACTTTCCTTTGGCCCTGTTCAGTTTTTACTGTATATGTGCAGAGACTCCAGGTCTGTCATTAATTTTTGAGTCACCGGTTGCCTTGATCTTCACACCCGTAACAAACTTGTTGCTTTGTGAGTAAATTATGCCAACAAGAGCCAAGTTCACCCATAACGTCAAGGTGCCATCAAGCATACTCAGCCGTAACAGGTGGTACAGGTTACGGCTCTGAATGGCAGCCCTGAAATTGGTTCTACATGGTCACTTTTTGAGTCTCCAGGTACTTACTATGCTGTGTATGGAATTCTAACTTTTTAGGTTGAACAGGAATTTTTACATTGTGACCATTCAAGAGAATTGTAGAGCAGTACTGTCCTTTAGTGCTGTTGAACTTTTTCTTGCTGTATATGTACAAAGTGGTTCTATCTTTTGAGCCTTTAGATGAGATGAGACCATTCAAATGAAGTCTCCTTATCCTGGGTTGCTGCTTATAATGCAGTACAAAGTAGTCAAAATGTTTTCCTCTGCAGATGAAATCCCACAGAGCAACCATTCAATTGAAAGTAGTAATTGAGTACTACTTTCCTTTGGTATTGTAAAGCTTTTACCGCCTGTATGTGTTCAAAGAGGGTCTACATGGTAACTTTTGAGTCTGTAGACGGACCATTCAAATGACAGCTCCTTATACTAGGTATACTCGGTTAATTAAGGTATTTGAAATAAACGAGGCTTAAATTATCGCGAATTGAAAGGAAAATTACTTCCCAATAAAGAAAATTAACCGAAAGAAGGGGTCAGAAAATTTCAAAATGAGGGAAATTAACACAAAGAAACAGTTTGTGGTGACAACTGGAACAAATCTATTTTTATTCATGACTGAATTTAAAAATCCGAGCAAAACAGATCTACACGTGTGTGGCTATTTCTTTATAGACAGCGTGCGTTAAATTCTGCCTAAAATTAATGTGGGAAAGCTATAGTTTTCTAGGTGTCAAGAATGCCGGAACGGATCCAGAATTTGGGATTAAAATGATATAAATCAAGGTCGCAGAAATTTATAACGTTCTACTTAACTAACAACGCGGAAATTACTGCTCACAAAAATTAACGCGTCTTAAATTAAAATTCGCGTTAGTTTCGTGGAGCGTTAATTTCCTATAATAAGGTAACCATTCAAGTGAACGTTGTTGAGCAGTGCTTTCCCATGGCACTGTTTATTGCGCTGGATAACTTTAGAGGAAAGCTAAAAGTGAAGTTTATGTTCGTTTTCCTTTTTGTCATTTCAGATCCATTCCAGGAAAACAAGAAAAGTGCTAAGCGTCGTGAAATTGACAACAAGCACCTGAAGCAGGTGCTGTCGGGCGTGATAGAGCATGTGCGAATTGGTCACGTGCTGCCCCCACACGGCGAGCTTCTGGAGAGCGTGTTCCGCCGGCGTCTTGCTGAGCGAGGGATGCCACTCGACATAGGAGAAGGCAGTTTTTATCCCAATTTACCCTGGATGAGAAGACGAGAGGAGAGGGATTTTGTCAGACCGAGATTGTTCTTGCCTTACTTTGAAGAAGCAAAGGTGAGCGTTTGGCTTACCTGCTTTACGCATACCGTGAATGATCTAATAAACGCTAGCCTGCGCGCAGACTTCTCCTATTTCCTTTGCTTCGCCTTTTCCGCGTGGAGCAGGGATATAGGAGACGTCTGCACGCAGGCTAATAAACATTCACTCTGTGCTTTGTAACCAGGTAGTGGTAATGGGCGATCTTTGCTGACGTCACTGTTTGCCCGATAAACGTCCAGACATTATTTCGAGAAAGGGCATGTAAAATTTAGTGAACATGTAAAGTTTAAAAGAAAAAGGATGGAAATCGGCTTCAAATGACGCGTTTAGAAGTAAAATGTGCATTAACAACCGTTTGTGTGGCTGTATAGCAAATCTTGTCGACCAGATATGTCTCCATTATCAACGTTTTCCTCCATGATTTGCTACACGTATTCAATGTGACGGTCTCTTTCAATTTGCTGCTGTTGTTGTCGGTTTTTGTTGTTTTTTTTTTTTTGTTTGGCAAGTCGAACTGAAGTTTTGATAATATATGAAAATGCAGCGATCAAAGCTTACCGACGTAATCTAAGGTCGGCCTACATCTTGTTATTTGTTCTCCATTTATAGGCCATTCTTCAGGAACACAAGCAGGCTGAGATGGAGCTGATTAGAAACCGGATGTCACGTGTCAATCACAACATGCCAGACACACTGTACATGATCGAGCCACAGAAACGGAGGCAAACAGCACCAGCTCTCTTTCTCACAGCTGCAGCCGCGAGAAGACTGGAACGAGACGAGCGGCCTTCCACGCCCCAAAATTCCAGGAACGAGGAAAACGAATTAGACAGATACGTGAGAAGTAGGCGAACAAACGACATGTTCTCAGGTACGCTGGAATGAAAATAAGCTTTGAGAAAAAATGTTCAGTTGGTTGTGTCTTCACTGAGTTTCAACGTACACGTCTGTTAGTTAAGGGCGAACACCTTTTTGCGACCCAAACGAAAGCTTAGTCATGTCCTTATGTGAAAACCTCGTTAATGGAACCAACCACCATATTTTAAAGTAATTTTCTTTATTAATTTATCCCGTCAAAACGGCTACTCAGAGTGCCAGATTGGCCTTTACTAGTAAATATCAGTTAGCTCAGTAGTGTTCTCGACTCGCACCAATGCGAAAGACTCTGACACTTAAATATAGTTTATCATCGTCATCATTTTTATCGTCATCGTCGTCGTCGTCGTCGTCGTCGTCGTCGTCGTTTTTATCATCACCATCATCCGATGAAATAGGAAACAAAATTTACAAGAACCTAGAAAAAAGTTTTCAGGTTTTTTTAGTCTATCTTAAAAACCGCATTTGGTAACCGGTTTCCAACTTATTTGCCGTCTGCCGTCTCCAGGTTTGTTTCTTTGTACGGCTCCTTCCTTTGTGGGCTATTATTATTTCATGCTGCGCCGTTAATACGATCAAATTTTGTTTTGGCTCGCCAGTGGTTGTATTAATTAATGCTCTTCAACTGTGCGATCAAATCCCGCTTTGCTTCACCTTCTTAATACAAGCACCCCGGTTTTAACGCAAATAAATTGAAGTCGCGGCTAAGAAGAAGCACTAAACTACATTGCGGGCGTATGGTGGGCGATCAAGCGCCATCATTCGCTTGGTGTTTGAAGCCGCTTTAACAGATTGGGAGAACAGAGGAGGTTTTAGGCACATAACAGAAGCTTCACTCTTCTCTTAACCTAATACGTTTTTTGCCAAGTTTCGGTTATCTTGGGTTAGCAGAAGCTTCACTTTTCTCTTAACCCAATACGTTTTTTGCCAAGTGTCGGTTATCTTGGGTTAGCAGAAGCTTCACTCTTCTCTTAACCCAATACGTTTTTTGCCAAGTGTCGGTTATCTCGGGTGAGCAGAAGCTTCACTCTTCTCTTAACCCAATACGTTTTTGCCAAGTGTTATCTTGGGTTAGCGCTCGCCCACAGAAAAACAAACAAACAAGCCAAAAAACGCTGAGGAATTACTTTTAATTAGCGTTAAGACTGAATAATAACTGAAAATAACTCCCGCTATTGCGGAATCTCCCTATTGTGGACACCTAATCGTAGTCCGGAAGATGCCCTTTATAGCGGGGATCGACCCTATTTTGTTGGCATCACTGGGAGCTTTTTTAAAAGAGCTTTTTTTTGCTTTATTTAGGAGAGAGGGAACCAGATGTCGCTGATAGGATGTCAGAGCGAGAGTTGGCTCTCCCGGATGTAGCAATGGAACTGCCATCGTATGTCCCGGATGATTTTTGGCAATCAGGACCCGGGCCTTCTAGGTTACATCCTTTTGGAGCTGAGGTATGCTAGGAAACAAAGGAACCCCTTTTCGTAAATGTTCTTTTTAACCTCGGATTTTACGTAATGTTGAATCTTTGATCAATGTGTGCGTGCAAAATTCTCATTAAAAGAAGGAAACAGGACACTTCTGTGCTCCGGTTTATCACGCGGACACTTGGAAGCGATCTCCCTCTGCCAATTTTGTTTAAATTCTCCGCCAAAAACTATACTTAGAATCTGTCATAAATGACCTCTCGGCTACGCTACCGAAACCGCATTTAAAGGTTGAGATTTTGAAGTTTTTTGTTATGGCCCTTAAAGAGATAACATGAAAGAGAAAATCCGGTCGGTTTTTTTTTTCTATCTATTACCTAGGAAACATCAATGAGTTTATTTACCAGCAAGTGATCTTCAAAACGTTGATTCGTTGTATTCGGGTTGATCTATAAAACCATACTACATTGCTGATCCTAGCACTATACAGGATGCGTGTCACGACGAACTCAGTAAACATAACCTATACTCGCCACGAGTCTCCCAGTAGCTCAGTGGTTAGAGCGTCCGACCGGTGCACGGGAGGTCATGGGTTCGATTCTCGTCGAAGGGTCACGGAGGGTCATGGGTTCGATTCCCGTCGGGGACTCAGATTTTTTCTTTGTCCCACGCTTGCGACATGTTAACTTTTCCATCTTTTCTTAAACCCATACTTGTCTCCACGTTGCATGCTTAGCCCATGCTAAACGAGAACGAGATTAGCGGAAACTTGTTAAGACTCCCATCTGGTCTGAAACTTTTACGCACTATCGACGACTATCAGGTGTTCTAGAAGAGTTTGAGTCTGCTCAAATACAATAAATTTATTAGTCACTCTCCAAAGGAATATTTAGAACTTATTTACGAGAATAATCAGCGAGAGTACAAACTCTCGTTCTTCAGCTTGAAACTCTTATGCCTTATCGGCGGCTGTAATCGGCTCTCGTGTACTCGTTGTATTTAACCCTTTAAGCCCTGATAGAAAAATGCATATTCTCCTTACTGTTCTCCATACATTTCTTATGTAACTAGTAAGAAGAAGTTGTTTAAATATCAAGGCATCTTATCCTGATCACGTCCTTTATTCTCATCACTTTAATGTTTGAACAAGTAGTGATAATGTAAAGAGAAATTTCATTTTCGTCACCTGTTAGGGCTTAAAGGATTAAACCAGCTTAACTTATTTCGTCTTCAGGTGACCGACCTTGTACCCAATCCAGTACCGGACGTGGCACTACCCTCCTCTCCCACCTCCAGTGTGTCATCCTCTGGGGTCCCCCCTGAGTATTTTCAAATGGACCAATCATTAGAAGTTTTAGATGACGACAGTTCAAGTAGCAGCAGCTGACAGTGTGGTTATACTGCTATCAGCCAATCAGAAAACAGCACTCGAATTCCGACTGCATTAGTCCATTGAGGAGAAAGTGCGTGCACGACATTTCTGATTGTTATCATCCAATCAGGAAGCAGTACGATTACCCGAAAGATTCCAACTACAATAGTGCAGCGAGGAAGCAGTATGAGTAACAGAAGATTTCCGATTGTTATCATCCAATCAGGAAGCAATTCGATTACCCGAAGATGTCCGATTGTTATCATCCAATCAGGAAACAGTACGATTACCCGAAAGTTTCCGACTACAATAGTGCAGCGGGGAAGCAGTATGAGTACCAGAAGATTTCCGATTGTTATCATCCAATCAGGAAGCAATTCGAGTACCCGAAGATGACCGATTCTTATCATCCAATCAGGAAACAGTACGATTACCCGAAAGTTTCCGACTGCAATAGTGCAATGAGGAAGCAGTATGAGTACCAGACGATTTCAGATTGTTGCCATACAATCAGGAAGCAATACGAGCACCTGAAGTGTTTTGACTGTTACCATCCAATCAGAAAACAGTAAGAATACGCGAGGTGTTTGCGACTGTTGACGTCCAATAAGTAAACAGTAAGAATACCCGAAGATTTCCGACTGTTATCATCCAATCAATCTTCCCCGGGTATATTACGAACCAATTTAATGACCAGCTCCCAGTTGGCTTGTTAGCTCAATTGGTTAGAGCGCTGCACCGGTATCGCAGAGGTCAGGGTTCGAATCCCGGCAAGCCTGATTTTTTTCAGGCTTTCTTTTCGCAACTGCATAAGTTGCGTTAATAACTGCGAGGATCTTCTTTACATTTAATTGTAAACATCTTATCACGAAACAGTACTTACGTATACCCGAAGGTTTTTGACCGCAAGCATTTGCCCAGGGAAGAGTGCGAGTACCCGAAGGATTCCGACTGTAAACGTTCAATCAGGAAACAGAACGAGTACCCGAAGGTTTCCGACTGTAAACGCCCAATTAGGAAAAGTTACGAGTACCCGAAGAGATCACCCTGTAAACAAGACGTGTTCTCGAAAGTTTCCGACTGCTATTATTCATGAGCAAAAAGTGAAACTGGGACTTTGATGGTTGTTTTCTTTGCGTTTTTAGGTGGAAGGATTTATATTCGTTCCAAATTTAGTTGAGGACAATTTTCGTTTGGGCGGTGACAGGGAACAAATTGCTTCAATATACCCCGGTAACGGGTTTTTGCGGTGACCGTAAGCAACATGCTCGTTGTATTGTTCAGCGCTGTTATGCTGGTATGTTACTAAGCAACACCACTGACCGCAAGTACCGCTGTCTCACTCAACCAATCAGAAAGGTCAAAATCCAATTTTATTTTTCAGTACGTGAAACTACAGGAATAATGAATATTTTGTTTAGGATATTGTAACGAGACAGTTATTTAAACGATTTACGTGTTAGTCAAATGTGTAAGACGGTTATTTCAAACAGTGCACGAGCTCGTCGTGTTCTGAGGTATCGTCACTGCAAAATTAGGTCGACAGTTTTGCAGTATGTTACAATACCAAATGTATTTTCAACAAAAAAAAATGCATCTGCATGTTACTATGTTGATACAAATTTGATCTTCTTTATTCTTGGAAATGATGTCATGATCAGAGACGAGTGTCTCGCGTATTTACCTTTGTAAACGTCAATAAACATCGTTAAAATTAGTTTGCGTCGTTGCTCACGACAGTGTAGTATTTTTTTTGGGGGGGGAGGGGAGGGGAAGCGGGGAAGGGAAATTTTGCTTCAAGACTAATCTTTGCAAATGTGTTTTCATTTGATAACTGAGCAAAGTTGCCTTAGAGTTGTAAGAAAGTATCCAAGGAGAATAGAGGCTAAGGTTAAGAAACAGAGGAACAGCCCGACATCTTCCCAAAATCTCTAAATAAGCGATGCGATTGCAGTGGTCACATGGACACATGACACGCAGCGACCAAGCGATCGAATTGACTGAAAACATATCAGCTCCCTGGTTTCCATATGATCATTGACGATAGCTTAGTTTTGGAACGGCACTGGTCGATAGCAATCACCCGGAATTAATTCTTAACCAGTCCGATGATAAACGTTATGAAATGTAGGATCT
The DNA here is from genome assembly GCA_964030785.1 of Siderastrea siderea. Taxonomy (NCBI): domain Eukaryota; kingdom Metazoa; phylum Cnidaria; class Anthozoa; order Scleractinia; family Rhizangiidae; genus Siderastrea; species Siderastrea siderea. The sequence continues at coordinate 25,111,449 of OZ034979.1, read as the reverse complement.
GTGATGTGAGGGGAGGGTATATTGGACAGAGAAGGGTGAAGTGATGAAAGAGTTGAGGAAAGACTTTTGTCGATGACTTTCAGTAAAGTTTTCAAGGCTATCCCAAGGTTATCCCATTTTCCAGGTTGCGCACCTAGCCACTTTTCTCTTTCTGGTTTATTATGGTATCGAAATTTGCTGTAGTGTTCTTGTTGAGTTTGCACTGCATACCTTAGTCTACATAAAACATGGCAAGGCGGCTTTAAGGCGGTACGTTACTCGTTTTGCTAAACAACGATGAGTATATCGTTCAATAATTTTTTTTCTACCCCGCTCCATACGCCTCGCGTTCGTTTGGTCGTTGGCGGGCTCGGAAGTCTGGTGACAAATTGGACTGACTGAGGAGGAAGCAGAGGAAGGAGAATATTTGTAAGAAAAAGCGGTAAATGCTCTCAATACTTGTCCATGACTGTTGGTGAAGTTTCTACGGCTAGAACATGTTGTACTGGACCAGCATGACAACTTGTGCTGTGATATAGCATGAAATAAACGTAACGATTTGCGAGAATAGCGAGGTTGCGTAATTGCATCGCGGTTGAATGAATTTCATCACGTCGACATCTAACACCAGCAAACAGAACAGATGCAATATTTGAGTTTTATTTTACTTATGCACCTCACGTTAGGGTGAAATATAACAATGCAATAAACTTCTGTTTTCAGAAGAACCTTTCTAGAAAATAACAGAGAATTTTAATATACATTTCACCTTTGTTTCCCTGAAAGTGTAATTTTCGCAGTTTTGTTTTTAGGTATCCCTGGTAGCGAAGATCGCTAGTAAACATCCGTTCAGTATTTTTATCTAAACCTTTGAACTACAAACGTAGCCTATGCTTGAACAATAATAACTAGAAATAGATGTAAATTTTTAGAATTCTAGCGTTTTATGAATATTGTCCACGAGGAAACGAATGTTTCAGTTTCTAAGATCAGTTCTAGGTTATTAACAAGCCTAAAAACTTAAACTCCAAATTACAACCTGTGGGAAATCTATCCAAAAATACAGTTGGTTATTCCATACCTGTGCCTAAAGGCCTGGAAATTGAATTCCAATTTGCAGAGCTCAAATTATAAGGAGAGGATTTTAAATAATAGCCCCCACACCGACTCGTAAATAGGCAGAAATTTAAATACGATAAGTTTTTCGATGATTCGAGGGAGACACTTATTCTTTCTAAAAATAGGTCCATTACTACAACTTGCAGCGTAAGTGACTAAATTGGTAGCTGTACTCTTCATTATGAAGATAAGAAATTAAACTCTCTACATCGGAAACCCGAGAAAAGAAATTGTACGATTGTTATCTATTTTAGAATGTAATTTGCAACCCTAGGGAGGCATTAAATGACCATCCCACACGACTTATTGTGAAAGACCCTTTCATTACCGGCCGAAATGATGTGGTTCTATGTTTTGTGTCTGTGGGTGAAATTCTATTTGTGATCATTTAAATGAAAGCCACTGAGCAGTATTTTTCCTGTGGTACTGTTTATTATTTAAATAAGGTGAATCAAAATTTTGCCTCTGTGGAAGAAATCCTACAGTGAGACCATTCAAATGAAAGTTATTGTGCAGTACTTTCCTGTGGTGCTGTTTATTATGCTGTACAAGGTGATTCTAGCTTTTGAGTCTATGGTTGAAATCTCAAAGTGTGACCATTCAAATAAAAAAGCTTTTGAGCAAACTTTCCTGTAGCGCCGGTTATTCTTTACAGATTTTGAAACTGATTCTTTTTGCTTATTTGTCATTCAGGCAAATGTTTTCTGCATACAGCCGATGGCATAGAACAATCGAGTCACTTGGATTGTCGTAAATCAAATAACTCATAAACCAAATAATTGTCTAATAACAAGTGTCAAATGCAAAGTTTTGCTTTTTGCAAGAAATGAAAAATATCTAAAATCTTACTGAATTTGAATAAACCGTTTTCAAACACTCCTTCAAAACTGTTTAAATTTAAGATCTCGCTTTGAAAATTGAAGTTCAAAGCCTTTCTACAGCAGGTGAACAAATACCCAAATTTCTAATCAATTTAATGAAAATGAGGCTTTGTCATACTTGAATATTATCCTCCCTGACATAAAAACAACATTGATTTAAAGCGCTGCGTTTTCTTAAAAGAGGAAAAAAATCCTACAATTGAATGCACTCGTAAACAGCTGGGTTTTTTTTGGCAAAAAATAAAAGCAACGAACTTTTGAAAATGTCTGGAGGCTTGTTCCGTTGCTATACCGCACTTTTTCCTACCTAGATTCATTCTAACGAAAGCTTCTGAGCAGTACTTTCCTGCGGTGCTGTTTATTATGCTGTACCGGGTGATTCTAACTCTTTAGTGTGTGGCTAAAATCCTTCAGTGGAACCATTCAAAAGAAAGCTACTGAGCAGTACTTTCCTTTGGTACTGTTCTAACTTTTGAGTTTGTGGGCGAAATCCTAAAGTGTGACTATTCTAGTGAAAGCTACTGAGCAGTACTTTCCTGTGGTACTGTTTATTATGCTGTACAAAATGGTTCTAACTTTTGAGTCCGTGCGTATGACGATTAACAAAAAAGCTATTTAGCACAACTTTCCTAATTACGCAACGTACTGTTCGTTTTGTAATGAAATGTAAGAAAATTTCTCCCAGTCGCACTTTGCACTGATTTAGCTGCCCGATTAAGAACAGTAAATCATATAATTAATGGCGGATACGAGGAGGCGTTTTTCGGAGCCAAATTTTATGTTCCTTCTGCATGTCCGTACCCACAATAAGCATTAATGCTTCCTTCATTAAAAAGAAGTTTATAAACTACCTGATTAACGTAAAATTAAAAGCTTAGTCACTGCTTTGTAGGCATGCTGCGAATCCTTGTCTCCTCGAAGCTTTGCTTATTTCTGTCGTCAGCATGGCCCTCGCTCCGTGTTCTCTTTTTCGCAAAAGGAGAGCTGTTAAAGTCTTCTTTAAGAACGCTGTACCCATCTTTGCTCTTTTGCGCAGTTTTTCCATTTGCCGCAGTAACATCGCGGTTTTTATGAGTGTCCGAGTTAACTGAGTCATTATCACTGTCCTCAAACTTCACGCAGATTTCGCTGTTACTTGTGAAAGAGTGCATTGTTTGCGGTGAATCAATGCCAGGAAAATGCAGCACGATTCCTTCCGAATCTACGGTCCTTTGAAAGCTTACTAGCTGAACTGTTTCGGGCGAGTCTTTTGGTACTGAGTCGACATCAGTCAGTGATCTAAAACGCCTTATCAGTTGACCAACTGGCTCTTTTTTATTCGAGTTTCTTCGTGATTCCTTTTCCTTCTTTAACTCTTTTTCTTTTGTTTTCTTTTTTGGAGCCTTCTTTATTTCGCCGTCGCCTTTGGTACCGTGGAAGCCTCCCCGTCTTGAAAGCACAGCCCCTGGGGGCTCTTCCACCCCGGGTCTGGGCGGTGCCGCGTTCGCACCGGGGCTTCTCTTACGCTGGAACGCTTTGAAGCTCACCTGAAACATTTCCTTACACCCAGCTCTGAATTTCGCGTTGAACAGCGCGTAAATGAACGGATTACAGACGCTGTTGCAGAGTCCTAAAGAGTATGTGATCAATCTAACATAGTCAACATGACTTGACGTAGACTTGATAGTCCATTCAATCGCTGAAATGTATATCAGCAGCGGAAGCCAGGTAAGAAGAAACACGAATATCACAGTCAGGAACATTTTCAGCACCTTTTTTCGACTGCGGATGAACGCTTCCACGGGTCGAGAGTCACCGAGTTGGCCGCTCCTCCGTCTCCAAACAGTCCTGTAGATCTTGCCGTATAGAACAATCAGCGACGCTAGAGGAATTATGTAACCAACCAATCCCAAAAACATCACATAGATAAGGCCCGAGGTGGTAGTCGCGGGAATGGTGGCGCAATACGTAAGGCTTTCGTTCGTGGAGTTATCAACTACCGTTTGTAGTTTAGTAAGGTACAGGCTAGGAGCAACCACAACGAGCGCATAAATCCACGCTGCGAGAATCAGCCTATTTGCCGTGCGATAAGTCATCATATTTAACGGGTGTACCACGGCTTGATGACGGTTCCAGCCAATCGTGATAAGCAAGGTCATAGACGCTTCAGGAGATAAGTATTGAAAAAACCTGGCGAACTTGCACACGGTCAAGCTACGGGTGTCATCGTGCATTCTCTCATTGAAATTGATAAATAAAAACAGTGGAATTGCAAGCACGCTAACGATCATGTCGCTGATGGCGAGATGAAGAATAAAGCGGTTCATGACCGATTTGAGTTTCTTCGCTCTCAGTATTACGCCAACCACGAGTCCATTGCCCAGAAATCCCACGAAAGCGGCAACGCTTAGGCAGAGAATGATCCCAATCTTGAATCCTTCAGAGTGTTTTTCAATTCCTCCCGTCTGTTCGTAACTTGAGCCGGTGTCGTTGATTGAAGACGCCATCTCTTGGGATTTAGGAGAAAGCGAGCGAGTAGTGGTCGCTTACTTCTGTTATGTGCCGAATGTGGTTCTGTCCTCGAGACACGTGTAGTTGTTTGAATCTTGACTAAAGTTCACGCAAGGTTGCGAATAGGGTTAAATCAGCGGTGTGCAAATTCAGAAGCTTCAAGATGACTTCACGTTCGCAGACGTGATCAGGCGATCTTAACACCGTCTTTAGCCGCTCAAATTACGCTTTGGAACGTTTCACGTTCTTCACTAGTACGTGACGTTCACGAAACTTCGTGAGTGGAAAAGTAAATCCTTCTGACAAACATCGCAAGTTTATGTTGATTGTTGTTGCCCCGCGCCCCCGAGTTTACCGATGAATAAACCGATAAGCTCCTCATGGGCTATCATGCAAATATCAAATATGTTGTGATTCGGAAATTATGCCAATATCGCGCTTTGAATCTTACACAATCTTGGTAACAAAGAGTTCAGTCAAGTGAAGAAATACGCTTGAATAATCTCATAGTCTGTGTTTGAGCAACGATTTCTTGTCGCGCGGCGAAGTGTTGATGAAGTAGAAAGGGTCCGAATATGGTGTTGTCTGGTACCACCGGTGCTTCTATTGTCGAACACGGGCCACTGTGAGCAGAACTGAATGGTTGCAAATTTATTTTCAAAACTCGCTACTTATCGCGTTCGTCCTGATTGGGTAATTCCTGGCTAATGACGTTCTTTTGTAAAATATTTGCAACTCAAATAATTATTTACAGATGGCCGAACGTTGATATTCGTCTCCTTTTTCCTGTTTAAATACAACCTTTAGAGAAGTCATCGACGTAAAAACACTGATTTTAAGGTTTCTGGGTTACCTTAAGGCTGAACGAAAATCGTTGGTGAGGAGGTTTAGCTGCAGTATGTACTTTAGATTTAGTAAAACGACTGAAAATGACTAGAAGTGAAATTAATAGCTTTTAAGATAAATACTCGCGAAATCGAACAGGTGTAACGCGTAAAATCCATTTAAACGGTAAATAATCAAGCTTCGTTGACAATTAAATGCCACTTTAAAGAAAGACTGTTCTAAAATCGCATATGAAAGACCCAGCCGAAGTCTATTCCAACAAAAATTCGAGTAAGAAAACAAACTTTCGTTTAATCGCGAATGACGCTTAATCGATGGAAATAGAACCCTTTAATCCCTAGGTCACGAATATCAATTTACTTAAAACCACAGCACGAAATTAATATCTTTGATTATCGCTTTTCTCAAAACATTTGCTTTTGTGCGTATGGAGTTTGGCGTTTGGTTTTTAATTTATGAAAATTGACGGGCCGTCTGCCATCCGATAGCGCGCCTGTGGAGAGTACAGTTTAAAGTTTTGTCCGTGATCGGAGAACTGATGCGGTCTAAGAACAATATCGTGCGTCACGAGAGAGTTTTGGATGCCTTTTCAGTAAGTCTCTTGAGGAGAGGAAGTACTTACGCCAGAGTTCGTGTGTTCATGCTTAAGAAAATTATTGAACAGCGCAGTCGGTGGCTAATTAGTTCAAAATTGAAGAGAAAATGATTTCCCCATAAATTGCGTCAGATATCTTATAAATCCCTATGAATTGCGAAGCCTAATAGTGCCTTTAATTTCCACATATCCTATCTGGCCATGATTAATTTGTACTAAAAACGACAATTTTGCCGCTCTGAAACTCAAAAGAAAACTATTTTGTCCCCAAGGATGTCTCACTAACCTTTTTTACAATTTTTATAAATCTTTAGTCCTTGCGTATGTCCCACTGACCGAAACATCATCCATTTCCTTTATGTATCTTTTGATGAATGGATAGTTTGTTAGAAGTACACTTTGCCACTAGAAAGTGACCTCCTTTTTCTTCTTCTTCTCTTTGTTTTTCTTTTTCCTTTTAAGGCCCGTTTACACGAACTGCAATTTAGCTGCAACCCCGAAATCGTTCGTGTGTATACCGCCTGCGATTTCACCCGCCGATTTTAGCGCAATTTCGATCATGATCGAAGTTTTGTGCAACTTCGCGGAGATTTATGCACGGAAATACCATGCCTACCCCGCTGAAGGACGGATTGATATACACGCGGTAAAAATAAACATCGCAACATTTGAAAAAGAAAAACCTCCTTAAAATAAAATAAAAAAAGTTAAAGCCTTGTGGAGTCCAGCAGAAGAAGAATGCTAATCTCTTCTGGATTTTGATCTATTTTGGACTTTAATTTATAACCGGGTTTATTATTTGACTTCTCCGTTAACTTTTCCTTGCATGAGCACGTTTCAATATTTCGTGTTTTTCAAACTCTCTACCAGATCTGTTCACTGTGCCCCTGACAAGAATGACAGACCTTCTGAGCAGACTAAACATTTTTCAGCCGTTATCATTCTATACAGTATCTTATTTAAGTTTGGTGACCTCACTAAAATAGTCGTAAAAAGTTAATACAAAATTACTAAGGAAAGAGGCGAGAGAACGCGTTTTGCGTATAATGTTGAATTCGTCGTCAAGTAATTCCAAAAATCATAAAGAATAAAATTGAACATATATAAGCCGTGCTCATTTATTCAAATGTGACGTGTGAATTTCGAGTGTTTAACGGATAACTTTTATGGCTGTACAAAACCATTCCGCAGAGATAGCGGAACCGCCTTCCGATCCGATTTCGGCACTGCGGAGTATATGTCCTTGAAACGGAACAAGCACTTTGTGCCGTGACAGTTTCTTTTGCCGCTCTAATCATTATATCAGAGAACTAGAATTTGTAGCCGGAAAGTATTCCCGTGTGTTTTGTTTGCTTACTCGTTTTATGCGCGTTCGAAGCGATTTGCTGAGCCAAAGTTGGGAAAATGTTAGAACAAGTAAAATTAAAAAGCACGGCGAGAGAGGGCAAATATTCGCACCCCCAAAAAAGAAACCCAAAAATTCTTCCAAAGCGTGGAAAACTTACCGAAACGCATGTTTTGCATGTTTTGAACGGCCGCTATTTCTCTAGTTTCCCGAGGTATATTCCTGGCAGTGTATGCACACTCATTGCCTTCGTTTTCTTGTATTTTCGTGTCTTATTTAAGACGTGAGAACTACCTCAGTAGAGAGCCTTAATGGGTTTAACCGTTAGCCGTTTTGTCATTTCGAAAGTGTCAAGATCTCTCATAAGGCTGTTTACGTGTCTGGTCTCGTGGCTGGTGCGGCTACGACGGCTACACATTCTGCACTGGTACCGAAAGAAAAGTAAAATTAAAATTCTTATATTAATAATTAGTCGTTTTTCTTTTCATCCCGGAATGGTCCTAAGACCTTAAATGATTCATGATAAGCACAAGGAAATTAATTTTTTTAACCTTTTAAAACAAGGGAAATTAATTTTAAAGATTTCTGATAACCGTAACGAAAAGAAATTAACCGTTAGCCGCAAAAAAGCCAGCATTTTAAAAGTTAACCGTAAAAGCCACAGCCCCATTGAGACCCTCTCAGTAGCTTCCATTTGAATGGTCAATTTGGAATTTGTTCAGATGTATTGCGGAGTAGTGGCTAGTGCGTTGGATTTAGATATGTTTTACCATCATTTATTAGACCATTTGTTTTTCAACAAGCGGATCCTGAACGTATAAAAGCTCCCAAGTTTTATTCCTTACCACACACAAATTACACAGCCCATTTCCTATTTCCTGAAAAAACTGCAGATTCCGATCAGCTGCGGTTTGTGATTCGCAGGCCTGTGCCTTTACCCCACAGTGCTCGCTACGACCCTCCTGCTAGGGAGTTAAAGGTACGTAAAGGTCGGGAGACACTCGGGAACTAGTCCCTTCTACCATTGCCCGTTGGTGTGAGCTACCCAGTTTCGACACAAATTTTTCCCTACGACTTGTCCCACGAATTGAAACTGGTTTGAGCTGGTGCAAACAGTCACAGGGACTAGTTTCTTCAAACTCTGCTTGACCCACGCGACCGAAAAAAAAAAAACACAGTCATGCATAACCCAAATCTGGCGGTCTCTGAGACCAGACTCTTGTCTAAATGATAACGGACAAAGGGGGATTGCCCCTGCTTAGAGCTCGCAACGTTGTAGTCCCTTCTTGTGACCGGGAGCGACCAGTCCGTTCCCACAAGTTCTTGCAACTATAGCCTCCTCTTGTCGGTGTGGCGACCTTGATACCCGCAGCTGAAATCAACATCTATGACTTCGAAAAGTTCAGGTCCGACGTTTGTTTAATCAAAATGTCCTAACAAATGAAGCATGCATATATCTCCCATGCCACCTATATCATTTGTGACCTAAAATAACTGTTCATGACGGCCACATCAATAAGACTCAACATTATCGCTTTAATGGCTAAACAATTATTTTAATAGGGATTGAGTTTTGGTGATCGTAAACTCCTCTCAGTTTTCCTTAGACTTGCCACAAGTCGAGCTTCTCTTGTGTGGTCAAGTTAGTCTTGACCGAGCTTGTAGAACGAAACTAGTAGACAAAGTCAAGGTTAACAAACCACTCATTTGCCAGTGTTTAATAGAAAACTTACTCACAATAATAAAGCCTCTTTTTAAGGGCCTGTTCATATTAGCCCTCCTCTAGGGCTGAGAATTTTTATTCACAGAAAGTAGAGTTAATCACGTAAGTTTTCGTGATGTACTTCTTAGGTGTGAACGGGTTACGCCCAGCTATAAAACTACAATATTTAATTTACACAGCTGGGAGTATCCTGTCAGGGCGTCGCGTCAAAGTCACGAATCCAAGCGCACTGAAATGTGATTGTGGGCGTCTTCAACTGCCAAACCCTTTGCAATTTCACGCAAATCAACACAAGTTCGACTTGCACGTATTGACTCAGTCCCGAACCACTGGATGTTTAAAAATATTTTTATTGCAATAAAGAGTGACATTTTTCAGTACAAAGATAACATGCAATAATACCTTACATTTTACATCACTACATTTACATTTACATCACTACACTACTACCTACATTAATTTAATTACTTGTAGTATATTTTTATCCACATTACGTGCATGGAATATTTTACTACATTACATACAGACATTACTTACAGCACTACTAAAATACTTAACCACTTGACTTACAGATATATATATATATATATATAGACTTTACGCGGTGAGACACAAAGCCACTTAACATGGCGTACGTCTTGGAGTTCTTGAACGTACCTTCATTTAGTCATGATAAATGAATAAGTTTATTTGAGTGTCGGAGTATTTAGCTTGAGTAACTAATTGTGGACACTGTTTAAAGCTATCATAATAGATTAAAAAGACTATTTAAAAACTAACAGAATTGCCAAGTTAGTTAAAAGAAAAGAATCTGCCCTTCTACAAAGATAAGATGACAGTAAACTCGACATAAAGCGACTATGTAGAGAAGCAAATTTCTCTTTCGTATACGGTCGTTGCCATTTTTAAGACACTTACAAAATTTTTTAACTGTTATTGGAAGTTTTTCTACTAAAAAGAGAGACATTCACAACTCAGAATCGAACCCGGTCCTTTCGTGTGCTTATCTCTTTTCCTTGCCACTACACTACCACGCCAATCCGCCACAATTTCGAAAAATTAAGGTATATATTATAATTAACTGTCTTTCACGACTGATACAAAGGTGACCCTAGCCCTCTCCCCAACTTTTAACGTAAATTTAACTTAGACTTAAATTTCGTTCTTTCTAAGACTATCTAAAAATGTATTTGTTGCTTAATTGTAACTTAATCCAGAGCATATATTACATCTACCATGACTAAAGGCTTGGTTACCAATGATGCAGTATCCGTCAAAAATGGCAACGACCGTTAACGAAAGGGGAATAGGCAGCGCCTAACAGGCCGCGCGCACTTTCAACTGCTCCGTATCTTTCTAAAATCGATAAAAGTGTTATGCAATACAGTGCGGTACATATATCACATTTAGACCAACCATCTACAATCAGAGCAACCAGACTTTTTGCTCTTACATTCGTTCTGAAGTTGTCGATCGTTGGTTTCCGTTTTGTTGGTCTCTCCTCGGGTCTGCATGCAGGGGCTTCTTTTGTATTCTCTTCTGGTCAGATCATCATGATATCGAGCGAAGGCCAAGGAAAAGACAAATAACAAAAGCAAGAATAGGCTGAGAAAAGTTAAAATAAGCACAAGGACGATTCACACTCAGCTCTTCATCATTACTTCGGCGAACAATTGTTAATTTTTTCTGTTTTCAAACAACATTCTTGCGTCTTCTTGCGAGTGCATTTGGCCATCCAATGATTACAAGGTAGTGCATGTGAGGGAATTTCATAAACTTACGCCCCGTCCACACACATCCACGTTCGATCGTTTTTCATTAAGAATTTGTTTCTGGTACTGCAGGAAAACCTCCTGTCCATGTGCACGTATACGTACGACCGAAAACGATTGAAAACTGAGGTTGCCCTTTACAAGTGGACGGCAAAAAAGGACAAAACTGGAATTTTTTTAGTGCAGGCATTCCGTTCACTCTGGCACGTGAGTGATCGAAAACAGAAGTTTTCGAAAACGATTCACTAAGTTACAACATTGAACAACCTACAAAGTTGCCTTTCCGATGATTTACCGGTGCCTAGTGGATGGTAAAAACGCGTACAAAAACGTATTTGAAAACGAGTATTTAAAAATCTCCGTGTGCAGAGGGCCTTACCGTAAAAGCAATGAAAAAACGACGAACGAGTTGGCCTGTTTCAATCCATCCCGCTCGTCGTTTTTTCTTTGCTGTTTTTTTTTTATAATAGTTTATTTTAATTACTTTAAAAACAGTAGGATCTTGATTGTGGTCATATCTTATAGAAGTTTCAATGCTTACCTAAAACCCCTGGCCAAACGGAGACGAGTCGACTGGAACTCTGATTAGGAAGTGTTAGTTTGGGCGCGCGTGTTGCGTTCAAACGTCTTCTTGCTCCGCGCTTGTCTACTAGGCTACCCAACTAATGACTTGGGTCTCCATCACAATTTTTTTTGCCTTTGTTTTGTCTTTTTTATTTTGTTTTGTCTGCTCGATGAGATTATTTAGTAAGTTGCTTCCGATCAAATTTTATCCAAAATGCAACTCATTTTATCTTGCTGTTTCATTCGGAAAGCTGCATTTCTTAAAATTTGTTTCATTATATAAAGGCAGAGTTTTTTCACTGGGGTAAAAGGAAATATGGGTTTCCAAGGGATACCTTACCAAGAGAAAATACTAAAAAATTTGCTAATACTGTATAAAAAGAACGAGTTAATAATTAATGGCAATTTTATAAATCAACTCAGTCAGATTATTATAATGTGCTACAAAACAAAAGAGCTTCCGGTTTCCTTGACAACAGCCCTTTCACAAATGTAAAGTGGCGGCTTGAGTCAGATCGAAGCCAACAAGTTATGAAATCATGTAGCTGTGTTACAAGGCCGATTTAGCAGGAATAGAAGCAGAAGTATGAGTGTTATGTTGCCGTGGAATATCAAGAAAAGCAGGGTGATTTGTAGACATGAAAGGTAAAGGATTTTGCACTAATCATTCCTTGATCCTAATTAAACATTTGAGTCTGGCAGAACTTCTGATCAGACCATTGGTATGAAAGCTGTCGAGCCGTCTTTCATGTGACCATCATGCCCTGTAATTTTTAGTATTCTGGAAAGTGAAATAGCTTATTTAATTTCCATTCGTAGAATTGGCACTATTAGGGTTTACTTTGAAAGGGAGAGACGTTAAAGTCAACACGAGTGCGGGCGGCTTAATTGTTTTGATCGCAATGAATATAAATCTGCAATCGAGTTGATTTTTTGACTTCGTAGATTCAGATAACTTTCTTTTCTTGAAGTCTTATGATTTTAAGATCTTAAGATAAAATGGAGTCGAACCTTAACTATCATTTGCGGCTGCTAAATGTTATATTACATCCATTTCCTCGCAACAAGATAATAATACCTACATTGTGTTTATATAAGCTTAAACGTGCACTGGCTGGAAACTAATGAGCTATTAAAAATTTAGATATATGATTTTCGTGTCGGTTCTAATGGCTATCGGTAGGCTTAATGTTCGCTGTTTTGGGTAATTTACTCAGTGAATTAGGCAGCTCAGGCCTTACTATTATTACACTGATGTTGCAGCCACGGTCGTTCAATATTGCCGTCGTACACTGTTTCATGTTTATATATTAAATGACAGTGAATGGTAACACATTCGTATCGTGCAAATTGACTTCAAAATTATTTTGAAGAAATGAGATCGGATGCTCGTCCGGTAACTAGAACCTCCCGCTAACTCGTGGTGAAATTTTTTTTCCCTTCAGGGCATTTTCCTTATAATGTTACCCTCGATAACTGGAATGCAAGATAAAGCGAACCTTATTTGATTTCCCTTGAAGGTTCGAGTTATCGGGAGTCAACTGTATAATGACCATAATTCGGTAAATTGTGATCGTCCGGGTGAGTGTAGTCCTGAGAAGGACTGTTTGAGGTGACATTGACTGACGTTTCGACAACCTGAGCAGAAGTCATCATCAGAGTCAAGTGAATGTCAGTCAATGTCACCTCAAACAGTCCTTCTCAGGACTACACTCACCCGGACGATCACAATTTACCGAATTATGATATGACTCCTGGGTTCAAACCATTTACAGATTTACAGTTGTATAATGACCATGTGCAACCCCCTCTCCTCTTCCTATGTGAAGTAAACTGTTGTTGGTTAACTTGTAAGCACCGCAAGACTTGAATGAATGAGTAAATGAATGAATGAATGACTTTGTTTAATCATGGTTGACTCATCAGGACTTTAAAAAAAACTAGTTCTATACAAAAACTACTAAAATACATCAACTTGTGTGAGTCATGGACCTCTGATAGAAATGCAAAGTCAGTTCCTGTGAAGTTGACTTGAGTTCAACTTCACAGGCATGTCGGTGGTAAAGGCCTGCAATGGTTGTTGTTGCTGGCGGCGTATGTTCTCATATGTCGGAACAGAATCCCAGGCAGTAGCGGTAGCTATGTTGCAGGTAGTTTGGCAACAGATAAAGACCAGTCTTAAGCTTGTTGGCATAAACCTTTTGATTCTCACTGTAGATGATAAGTGTCATTTTTTTGTTCAACTGCATGTATCAGCTGGGCCATCATTAATTATAAGTCCATTAAACCCAACTAAACAAATACACTGAGGAGACATCTCCTAGTCCCCCCCCCCCCCCCCCCGCACCTTGTAGTAGAGGTGTCCTATCATACTATTGAAAAGGTGAGAGTAAATGTATTAAAGAGTACAGAAACCTTGTTCGCCCTCATCCCTCCTCCTCCACAGAAAAGTTCTTCTAAAGAACTTATTTATAATTGCTAACTCTCCAGAAGAATCACCATCATGTCTGTGACTGGGGACGAACTCAACTTTGCAGGCATGCAGGCAAAGAGCTGAGATTAATCTTCTGTTTCTGCCAGCAGATGTTCCCATATCTCTGCAACATACAGTACTTGGGTAGAGCTGCGGTGGCTATGCCGCATACATGTCAGTTGCATATATGTGAATAAGGTTCAAAGGATAATAAAGTTTTCCATAAAGTAGGAGTTAAAGTATTGCTTCCCTCCCTGGATGGGATGCCTGTTCATTACCCAGGGGGAGGAGAGGTTGGGGCTGCTGTGTAGAAAGAGAATTTAGAGCAGATTTCCTTTTCCAAAGAAACAACACAATGTTATTACCCTTCCACCTTATGATGTAGTAATGGGTTTAGGGATGGGTAGGGGGGTGTACTGCCCCTTTTTTTGACAGGCAGTTGGCAGCTACCCTCCTCCTTGTGATGCCTTTTTTATTGCAGAATGTTACACGTGATTTTATGAGTGTACTTTTTGCTTTTCTTTTTTCACTCTTCACACCACCTTGAAAATCTCACTTCTCACCCACTCTCTTCTGACCTCCTGTCCCCCCCTTCCTTTCTACCCAGGTTCTCACATCCACCTCCCATCCCCCATGGTGATCTGTTAATTTAGTGTTGTTCTTGACTTCTCCAGGGCTTAGAATTACAGATGAAACGCTAGAAGATCGGCTGGCTTATGATGAAATATTTGTGGAGTATTTCAATGCCTTTTTGGCTCTACCGGTAAGAAAACTTAACAGAACTACCAATACCAACATAGTGTTTAGATTTCCAGTGATATTTTCCCAGCTTCTCACCTGGTTGGCTTAAAAGATACCAACTGAAGATCAATCTAGGTGAAGTTGTTTTAGATTTTTAGCATCCTAAGTGCTATCAATCCACAAAGTTGAACCCAAAACGTACAACCAGCACCCTGTCACTTTTACACAGGGGTTCATGCCCACACCATATGAGCACCTGACCTGATTACTATTATAATTGAGGGGGGTACTGCCATTTAAAGGACACTGCCTGAAATCTTATCAGTGAAAAGTGGAGTCCAAAGCTAATTTCTTTGCTTAAAGCCTGGCAAAAATGCAAATTCTGGCTCCTTTACAGAATTCTGTAAAAAAAATTCGTTCAACAGACCCTAGAACATACCTGTCAACAGTCCCAACAGTTAATCGGAATTGTCCCGATTTTTGCGTTTAAAAACCTTAAAAAATCAGGACATTCCGATTTTTCAAGAGGGAAAAAAAGACATTTTCTTTTGTAAAAATTTGGAACTGGGTTGTTAAAGATTGGTTTTGACTCTTCTAAATCCTATTGTTTTGTACAGTACATGTAGTGCTTGAGACCACACCTGAGGATTCTAATGCTAAAACAGTAGAGTACTATATCCTTAAAAATTAATGCAAAAACCCTGGAGCATCCTGGACCCTGCTCAGTGCTGGGGGCAGGGCACTACCCCAGGACTGGGGTGGGGGGGGGGGGGTGTGAGTGGTCCCTATTTCTTATCTTTTATAAGGTTGGCAGGTATGCTGGAACCATTTTTTTCTGTCTTAGTTTGCTGACCTGATTCAGCACTGGACCTTTTAAAAGAGTTCTCAGGAAGCCCTAAACTCCATAGGGATCCTGAAAGCCAGGAGTAATTTCCCCCTCGAATACAGGGGAGTCACGTGTAACTTACAAGAACTGAACTGTACCTTTAAGTGGTGATGTTGTTAATCACACAGGCTTTCTGCAAGCGTCTGCAGTATGATCCCTTATCAGGGTCTTTCAAGGACTTCACTGGACAGACAGAGATAGATTTCCAACAACTGCAGCCAAGCCAAGATGCAGAGGCTGATGCAAAAAAGCGAGAAAAGGCCACTGCTTGGGTGAAGAAAGAAAGGCTGCCATTGTTTTTAAAGTAAGCTAGATACTGGTAACTGTAAGCTGGAGTTGTAACTCTTTGGTGCTGGCTAAGGTCACTTATTGACAAAACGGGGGTAGAAAGGGATATGGGATATACGGGAATTACTACAAGGCACAGGATATTAAGAATAGAGAATTCAGGATAACGAGAATCAATGACATGCAGTTAAGGAGATATGGGATATTTTTAATGCAACAAAAAATAATGATATGGTTTCGATAAGTGTTAACGGCATACATGATATGCAGACCTCACCCCACCCCCCCCCTTCCCCTCCCCACTCACCCGTAACGTAATGGGGCCTCCATCCATCCATCCACCCACCCACCCATCCACCATCCATCCACCCACCCATCCATCCATCCATCCATCCATCCATCCACCCATCCATCTACTGTGCCCCATTGAAGCAGAAACTACGTTTTAAAAAATCAGTACGGGGCTTGGGCAGAGCAAATTTGTTTTCCTTGTCACTTAGTCCATAGTCTGTGCTGAATGAATGTAGGTACTCCGGAGTTTGTTTATTTACAGTTTTAAACATTAATTTAGCTTTAGTTTTCATCCTTCTGATGGAAAGGTCATCTCATCCTAGTCTAGTTTGAAGGGCAGTAGCACTGGAGTGATAATCATACTTTGTGGTAACCCTTATTTGCGCGATTTTGAAGTTTTTGTAATTTATCGCCTAATTCATTACTAAGGCCGTCCCAAACTGGGCAGCAATAGTCGAAGTGTGGTTCGAGAAGAGCTCGATATGAGGCAGGATGAAGATTGAGGAAGCCGGAAGGGCCCTTGTACACTGGGCTTACAAAAAATCATGTTAAAATTTGACTTTACTTAAGCTTAAGTTGAGTTTTTCAAACGTGTATGCACCTAAAAGAAAAACTAAAAACTAAAAAAATCATACACGTCAAAATGAAATTGAACAAAATGAAATGGAACCAGTGAAAACAGAGATCAAATTTACCTGATTGACGTTACTGTTGTGTTTTGAGCTTTGGCAAAATTTCGTTGAGCTCCGGGGCAGAACGACGGCTTTTTTTTTTTTTTTTTGAAGATTGGCGAAAGCAGCTGGCTCGTCCCCAGTCGGATCTTTTACTTGCTTATCCATAGTAAACGAGTCGGCGCGCGGGAAGTGACGGGAAGGAGGAACGCGAAAGAGAGAAAAGTTTCCTCTTTCCCGTCACTCCCCGCCATTGTCTCCACTGGGCAAAACTGAGACGAAAAAGAGATACAACTGGGGACGAGTCAGGCGAAACAGCGTATTCACTTGAAAACAACAATTTTTGAGGAAAAACAATAGGAAGTGAAAAAAAAATGTAGACGGAGCGAAGAACGCTAAGAAATAGAAAAATATATTCATGTCTCTAATTCAGTCGTATTCATTTACGAGATTAAGACTTACCTAGGAAAGTCGTGACTCCAGAAGTCAACCCCATAACTCTCCTGCATAAATTGTAAGGTAACTGAACGTTTGAAAAGTGAATTTATCAGCACTTCCACTGAAATGGAGCCCTCTTCGTGCCAGAACACTCTATTTTGGCGGGAAATCGCCCCTGGGGGCGGCTGTTACTGCGATGTTTACCACATAAGTGCATTGGTGCATCTTCATTCTAATGAATCAAAATAAACAATTTCTTCTTTTTATAAACCGTTTTCTGTTTTCCCGCGCCTTGTTTTTTCGGCAAATAACGTGTTGCCACTGGTGTACAGCATGATGTATTTTTGGCGAAGCTAAAATGAAAAGGTAAACGCGTTTTTTGCGGTGCGCTCTCGCTTTCCGGTCATGGAAGATTAATAAATGAGTACGGCTCTCTTTTTCGGAGCTCTTACGAAACTCAACAGAAACGGTGGAACAAGGGGAAGGGGGCGGGATATCTAAGGGCTTTAACCTACCCCCCCCCCCCCACCTTTAAGTTCTTGTGTACACACCTCCTAGCTTGTTACCTTGCCTTCTTGAAATTACTGTAAAAACTTGTTTTTCTTTTGTTTTTCTTTCAGAACTCGTCTCTACCTTGAATACAAGCTCTGCCGCCTTTTGCTTCGCACGCTTGATAATCGCACCGCCCGTGCAAGCAGCCGTGGTCTCCGCGGTTACAGCCGTGCCACAAGCTGTACTGTGTTCAGTCCTGTGGGAATCGGAGTCCGTCCGTCGAGCCGAAGCTCAAACCACTCATGGCCGGCTCTTTTAATGCGGCATTTTGGGAGGAGACCTTTGGGAAGTGCAACTAGCTTGCCTGCAATGTTGAATCTGGGTGTGGGATATAAGGTGGAGGAAGTGCATGGAAGAGAAAACGGAAGTGACAAGGAACCGGAACCGGAAAAGGAAGTCGAAGGTGAGAAATGCTTGGTATGCTACCTGACAATAGATCAGTACTAAAAGCGCTGAAATGTTTGTTTACCACGCTACAGACTATCATGGCAGCCTCTATTTTCCCATTTTGGATATAGTCAGCTAGCTAGAGGGTATTTTCTAATGTAACGCGTACCTTTTTATCTTGTCACTCATTTTTGCGGGTTTTTACGTCTGCAAGGCCCATTTTTTGCAAAATTTAAAAGCCTAAGTTGAACTTCTTTTTTCCTGAAGACGCAAAAATTGAACTTCCAAAAATGAAGCCGACAATTTCGTGAAATCCCCATTAAAATTACTGGAACCCTTCAACGGACAAATCTCGCATTTTTTGTTGCAATTCTGGCGAGATCCTGCTGAAAAGTACGTTGTAGGATAGTATTTTTCGCTAAGAATTGCTATGTGTAACTTGTGTAGCAATTCTGTGGCGAGGCTGATTTGATCTTAAAATTTACCTAGTGTGAGGACGCATGTATATTTACTCTGATTTTCTTCTTGTGCTTAATAATGAATTTACGTACATGCTACTCTTGAAGGTGCCGTAACCGCTGAAGATAAAGAACCTAACGCCGATGAGGGCGTGACTAACTCAAACGATGAAGACGAGAAAGACCAACCAAATGACACCGATGCACCTGGCAAGGAGAAAGGAAAGTCGCGAGCTAAAAGTGTCACGCTTATAGATGAAGCTATTGACAATAATTCAGGTACGTTGCGTTACTTGTCTTCGTATAACTCTCGGTGGATGTCGTAACGTCAGTTTTCAAGGCTCAGTCGTAAATTGAAATTACTGCTGGTCAGTCGCTGCTTGTTTAAGTTTAAAATAAGAAATGAACCAATCAAAATGCTCAGTCAAATTCACATCACAATGCGATTGGTTCTACAGCTGAATGGCGCTGACTGTTTGGTTGTGCTTTTTCTTGTGTTTTAATATATGTTGTGCCTTCTTATGTCACTGGTAAAAACACTGACTGATCCCTAACGGTTTTCACATTTTCAACGAATAACAACGTTAGCTAATTATTCATTTTTCGTTTTGTGGAAATGCGGTTCAGCGTAGTGACATGATTGACGGCTATCAACCAATCACAAGCACATGATAACTTGTGAAATTGAATTTTAAATTTTTGAAAAGTTTGAAAAGTACAATTCGAAGCCTTGACATAGTCCAAGTGAGAGATCCTGATAAGAAATTACAAAAAGTCCAGTCTAACTATCTATTTCTTTTGCAAAGATGCAGAAGCTAAAGATCATGTGGAAGCCAAACCGGAAGAGGTCGAAGAACCGGAAGAGGAGGGGTTAGATGTCCCGGATAATGAGCTTGGCGCCGTGATGGAGTTTGATGAAGATGAGTTGGATGAAGCTCAAACCGAGGCTGACGTGAAAAATATCACAAACAAGCATCAAATTACACTCGAGGAACTCAAGAGAGAGGTATTGGGCTCGGTAAGAAAACGAGTTTCCTTTGTAGACGCAAGCATCCGTAAATCCCGTAAACTCCTCGGAGTTCGGGGGGCCAATTTTTTTTCTTCTGGATAACCGATACTGATAACTTAAATATCTTATTTTCCACATGGCTAACTTTCCTACCCTATATTAAGAATATAAAAACAAACATCGCATACAAGCATCACATGACACTCACTCAAGAGAGAGTTTCTTGGCGCGGCAACAGAAAAGTTTTTTTTAGTACTAATGCGTGAACTTCCTTGAACTCCTTGGAGATTTAACTTCCTTTCACCGGAAAATACCCAAACTTCATACCCGCGAAAATATTCACTTTGGTTTATATGTATTGGTATTTTGGTTTCGCTCGAAAGGAATGAAATGCTTCTTCTGTTTCTTCCAGTTGTGAGCCTCCACTGAACGCGACGGTAGTTCTTGCCTAAGCTGTCGTCCTCAGTTTACAATATTGTTCATAGACTTAATTTGTATCTGACGATCGCGGAAGTTTTCGTAGATGTGCGAATTAACCCTTTAAGTCCCAATAGTGACAAGCATCTAATTTCTCCTTACAGCATTACTACGTGATCAAACATAAAGGTCATGAGAATAAAGAAAATGATCACCAATGATCAAATCATAATGTCTTGATTTTTGTTCAAATTGTTAATTGTTAATATTTGGGGCTTAAAGGCTCCTGGCACAAAGTTCCCCTCATAAGCTCACAACAGTCACTTTCCTATGTATTTTTCTATTGTTGCTTTTATTAGCTACAAGGCATGGAACTTTTCAAGAAATTCCTGGAAGAAACATCAGGCAAACATTTGTTCAATTTCTGGTTGGACGCTGAACGTTACAAAGACAGCTTAGAGTCTGAACCTGAAGACACGCTACGAGACCAGAAGACAAGACTGTTCAGGTATGCGGCAGGAAGCTTATTGTCGCGTCACTAGCAACCATGGCAACGCAAGTGCTCTTCTGGTCACAAGGAGCCCACACAAAGTATTTGACTGGTAGTAGTTTCCAAATATAAGGAAATGCATGGGAATACCGAAACGGCCTATTAACATGAAATATTGCAAAGAATATTTACATTTGACTTCAATTAAAATAACATTTTCTCTGTCGTTGTGTTTTTTCGCCTTTGTGGCTCTAAACGGTGAATTTTGGCCGGGTTTTGAACGGTTTTCCTAGTCTACTGTCTGTAGTACGTACAGTACAGGGCCTTGCAAAATCCCTCAGATCACTGAAATACACCGTTTAGAGGCACAAGAAGGAAAAAACACAACGACCAAGATAAGTTAACGTTTCGTTATCTCTATACGTTTTAATATATTTTGAAACTACTAACGGTCACCCAGTTTTCGTGGACGCCTTGTGTTCTGGTGAAAACGACAGTAAAAGATGCATGAGTATGAACATAAAGGGAACCAACGAAGTTGTTCATCTGGCCTGGTTTTGACCAGGAATCAACGTGCCATAAACGTATGCACAATGCTTACGCTTGTATCGAGTCTTTTTTCACCTTACCGTAATTGCTGCTATCCCTGCGCTAGAGGATCAAGACACACAAGGGCACATTTTCATTCGTGTGACGTGCCTGTTTTAATGAAAAACTTTTGTCTGTAACAGAGTTATCTCCCTGCGACGAGTGGCACTAATTCAGACTGGACTGGATTCTTGTGTCGGGTAGCAGGGACAAAAGGACACAAATTTTCATTGTTGCCACGTGTGTACTGCGCGCTCAAGCGAGCTTTCCCCGCGACGAAATTATGTTATAGATGTGGCGTTTACTTTGGAGCAAATGAATGAAATCATATCAATTGTGAACAAGAAAACGAATGTTTCAGAACAATACCTTCGTGTGCTGTGTAATGTGGTTCTAAATTTTAAGACTGGGGGTGACATCCTGAAGTGTTTTCATTTAAATAAAAGCGGTTATCAAGCAATACTTTGATGGGGTTGTATCGTTAAAATTTTTATTGCGCAAAAGCACATAAGAGATTGTTTGCATCTTTTGGACTTCACTTGTAAGCGTCACTCCGTTGAGAATAAAAGTGGTAACTGACTTCAATGTAAAATTTCTACAACAGAGAAATCCAAGACAAATACAAGAACTTCCTGACAGTTGACGCAAAGGTGAGTTACTAAAACTGAACGTAATTTTAAATGAACATGCATGTCGCAGTTTTTCGAGATTTTGAATGTTAGAGTGGACAGCAAGACCATCAAGACCGCCTGAACAGCCAGCATGTTAATATCAGCAATACCGAGGAAATATGAACTTTATATCCTGTCTGGACATGGACAAAAGTCCATTGCGTGTGGAATGGCGAAATGTTGAGTCCTTTGGGCCTGTTTGTGATCAGTGACTATAGCACAAGCACATAAGCGCCCTTCTAGTGAAAACGGTGGCAACGCGAACATGAGCGTAATCATTGACACAAGACGAACAAACACAGTTACTCCTCTTGTCTCGGTTTTCACTTAACCCTTTCAGCCCTGATATAAGAATGCATATTCTCATTACTGATCTCCATACATTTCTTATGGAACAAGTAAGGAGAATTTGTCTAAATATCAAAACACCTCATCCTTGGTGATCACTTCCTCTATTCTTGTCACTTGAATGTTCAAACAAGTAGTGATCATGTAAAGAGAAATTTCATTTTCATCAGGGCTTAGGACAAGGGTATAAATCACTGCGACATAAGCATAAGCGCAAGCACAAGGAAAACGAAATTCCTATCTTTGTGCTTCGTGTGCTTGCATCGAGGCGGTTTTTTTTTCATTGCAGTCTTGCTTGTATCGTTAATGGGCGTTAATTAAATCCCAGCTCTAGTTTTAACGCAGAAGCGAGAGATTAGGCTGTTTACCTGGTAAGATAAGTCAGGGCATGTCTTGCTTTTAATTAAGTTTTCCGAGAAAAATTACCAGCTGAATTTCGGTTTGTTGACTGTTTAAATTTCTTGCACTTCTTATTTTTATTAACCGCTTGGGTGATGACGTATTATATACTCTAAATTGCTTTGTGACGTGCTGATAAAGGGTAACCGTGCAGCTAATGAAACCGTTGACTTCCTTCGTTGGCTGCTGTGTCTGTCACCAGTAAGAGGACAACCAAACCTGAACGCGGATCAAGTTAGACAAACTACATTAAGTTTCTCTCTCTTCTGTTCAGGAACAGATTGAGAGGGCACGATATCACGTGGGACTGACGCAGGACCTGTTTGCAAGAACCCAGTATGACATGCTGAGGAGATTACGTTCCTACTGGATCCCAAGATTTGTCGTTCACATGGAAAGAAACAGTGACTTTGGGTTAGCATCCCGGCTATTATATTTATGACATATATTTAAGGAACCTTGCTGAAAACTTGCTTTATGATCTTGAAATAGACGGGAAAAAATCTCTAAAAGTAATGAAAAGGAAGAAAGACATTGTATAGATTTAAGAAACAAAATAACGATTTCTCGACATCCTCTCACGAGATAAAATCTATGATAACAAAATGTTATCAACTTGTATCCTTCCTTTTAATTTTCTTAAACATGTATATAGTTGGTTGATCATTCCTTGATTGATTGGTTGGTTGGTTCCTAAGTTTTTGAAAAATAATCAGTTTAAATAGGACGCTGAGGTCAACGGGTTAGCAATGAAGATTTTCATCCTCACTACTGAAAGACGTCATTATACTCGCTAGAGATTGTAAAATGAGGGAGAAGCTGTCCTAACTAACTATCTTGAAAATGTGTTTCGTCTTCTTGTTTCCATTTGATGAGAATAAGTAAACAAATTTTCTGTTTGATTTTCTCCAGAGACCAGTACATGGGTTTTAATGACCTTAATCGCCCGCCATCAGGCCTGAGTTTCTTTCCCACTCTCTCATTTGCTCATTCCTTGCCGCCGCTGGGAGAATGGTGCCGAGAGGTTGTTCGGTCACGTCAGTGGGACCGTGACATCATGGTGAAGGAGAACAGAAACAAGTCTGCACGCAGGAGACTAAGTCGAATACCGGAAGTGTAAGTATCACAGCCGGAAAAATGTTTTGTACTTAGGAACCTTTAGATTAGGTAGGCAAAATCGTGCTCAAACCGATGGAGCGTAACTCTGTTTTCGTTAGCATGAAGCGCAGGCTTCTGCATGAAGCAACTGAAAGTTTTGCTACCCCGCCTCCCCCCCCCACCCCCTGAATGGGATGCTAGTCCGTCGCAGGGCTATCCCCGGTATGATTTCGCTGCTACTCATTTATGCCTCAGTGTAGAGAGCAGGATCCGAAACGTGTATAGGGCCTAGGCTAAAAATGCACCGCTCAAGGTTTCTAGGACGGAAAAATGGTGCTCTATAGCTGGGCTCCATCGCTGCACTCCAGGGCTGTATTCAGTCGCAATCAGCATTATATTAGTCCGGGCTTCTAATAGAGGCAGACTCCGGGCTCCAAGGCAAAGATTCAGCGGACTCCTCTAAAGACCTCCCCTCCTCCTCCCATCTTTGCGGGGACCGTGAGAAAGTTTGTGGTACGATGCAAAGACCATTCTTGAGCCACTGAACATCATGGCTTGTGATCTTCAGGTCTGACACGCTAACCACTACACCACTTCGCCTTCACTTGCTGAGTTCAAGGAAGCCTTTTCAGACCTAGTGACCATGCTATGGATTATCGCATGCTACACCGGTCTTGTCAAGAGGGACGTTTCCTTGCTGAACGTTTTGATGATTTCTGTTTTAACCGACGAATCTATCAAATTAAAGAACTCTGTGAGGAGGAGTCACAAGTGTAGACGAGAAACGTGGCAATTTCGTTTCTCCCAATCCTTTCATTTTAATTGGCCAGTTGATATGGAAGCGATGAAAAAGCTGTCATATTAAACAGATGTCAAAAATTGGTTTAACCTTTTCACTATCAAGAATGCCTGAAATCAAAATTCAAGACGAACCCCAAATTTCATTTTGTAAAACACTTATAAATAGTATCACGTGAAAGTACTGCTAAAGAGGTGTCATTTGAATGGTCACACCATAGGATTTCATCCACAGACCAAGCAGTTAGAATCACTTTAATGTCTCCATAACTGACTCTGGGAGTGAAAGGGTTAAAACTGATAAAAAGACTGTGCAATTTTCAACAATATGGAGTACAGCATTGCAACACCAATGACAACACCCTCTTCCTTTGGGCCTGCCGTTCTTCCTTAAGATAGAAGGTTCTTTGTGCTGGAATAGCAGCAACTGTTGTGATCTTTGTTGGACGTGACTTTATTTTAGCATTTTACCAATTTATATAGTTTTAATGTTTACCTACGTTGTATATAGCTTTCTGCTTTTAATAATGTCTTAGTATTTTGAACTACTAGTTTTAAAATAAGTGTCCCCAATTAGCTTATCAGTTATCTTAATACATTTAACACTGAAATAAAGTATCATCATCATCATCATCATCATCATCATCATCATCATCATCATCATCATCATCATCATCATTATTATTATTACTATTATTATTGAGTCTTCAATGCTTTGTTTTCTTTTAGCAATGAAGAGCAGTTTACTGCAGCCCTCCGTGGCGAAAGGGAAGCTGGTTGTCCTTTCAAACGCTACCTGGAAATGTAAGAATTTTAAACAACAAAACGTTTTAGCCTTCTTAAGATTTATAGTTGCTTGATAGTAAAACTATAAAATAGTGGGATAATAGTAAAATTATATCCGATTATTTTCCCGACAGTACGCCTTGTTTTGACATTTTTGCGGCTTTTGCTGAACATCTTTAGATATAATCTGTCTTCCCCTCCCCCATGTATTAGGCAAATGAAATTAACAAAGGCTTTAACTACACCAAAATAAAAATACATTGTTTCTTTCTTATAAAATTTACAGTAACTCCAAGGACGACAGGTCTTTGCTGTTCTCTCTTCTCTTCTGGTTGGATGTGACCGATTTTAACGCTGCAGAGAAGAGGTCTGGTGACCGGTATCTCCGACTGGTCAACGCCTGGGGGATATTTAACAAGTACATCGCCAACGGTAAAAAGAAACTTTTCTGACTTTTAAGGTAGCGGGGCGAAGCCCACTGGTGATTTATATACTGCTCGTACGAGTAAGTGAAGTACAAGGGTGCACCTTCCAATTTGAACTTGACTCCCATTTTGACTAAACCAAACTCTTCATCCGTTTTCCCAACGCAAGATGGCGGCTAACCCAACATGGAAGGTATATTTAGCACTCAATGGCTGAAGATGCGCCTGCAGTGCATGATAAAGAGGAACACATAAATCGGGGGGGGTTACTCTGGTAATTTTTGGGTGGGGGTGTGCCTTTGTGACTCTGGGATCCTTACCCTGTACCAGAATGCGTTATGCTGCATTTTGAAACCCTGTTTTAGACTTGACACCAAAAATTCCTACTCTATCCCTTACTCACATAGCGTCGTTAATTCCTACAGTTTTTTTCCGATAAGTGACACCCTATTCTGGACCAGAAGTCTCTGATTTCAATACCCTAACTCTTGAAAACTGCTTGAAAACCACACCCTTACCCTTCACAGCGGCACGTGTCCATATTGCTTATATATGGAATCGCCCCCCTCCCCGGATATGAATCACTCAGGTTTTGCTAATGGTACTTCCCCACCTCAACTTCGTAACTTCAAGAGCATTGTAACCATGATAATGAAACTTGGAAGGTAAATAGTACGTCTAAAAGTGTTACTCTTTAGGTTCGCACAATGAGATGATGATGATGATGATGTCATATGATATATAATTACGTCATAAATTCCGAACAGCGGCCATCTTGGATCTCTCAAAAACGTCGTTAAACCATCGAAATTGAATAAAAAATAATCAGAACTAGTAAAGATGTACAAACATAGGTTTAATACCAGTAACGTTTTATCAACCGTTGCATTTCCGTATACAGGCATGAAAAAGTGACGACAGGAGTTACATAGTTTTTTCTGTGTTACAGCACTCAGTATAGCAAAGCGCCACACATGTGTAATGTGTCACGGCCTCATTATACTTTATAGAATGAACTATTGTAAATAATTTACCTATGTAGCCAATAAATTTAAATTGTAAATAATTTATTTTATACGTATCGTGGGCTAAGTAGTATTATTTTCTTACTTAGTGTCTTCAATTTATCTGTCTAGGCTAAATACATCGACACTTAAATAAAGTTCCTTTTTTCAACTGAGAAACCTTCATCTCATGGATGTTTAATGCTTTTTAAAAAGGCACATGGTTTTCTTTTCCTCCTTGGAAATACATTTTTACTAAATTTCATTCATTTTGATTTTTAGATTCTGAAATGAGTATTGGGCTACTTCAGGAAGAGAGACTGCGTCTAGAGCGCATACTCCACTCCTCCAACGATTTACCGCTGGCGTTTTTCAAACCGGCACAAGTAAGTAAAACTGACAAGAATGCTGTATGATGGTTGCAGTTTCCTTAAAGACGACTAACCATTTAACATCTTTCTGTTTATCATTGTACCAGACGTTTTTATCATTAACCAACCTTTGCTGTGTTTAGCACATATGTCACGCAGGCACGCATAACTTCGAACTTAGTAAACACGACCTTGGTTTAGCCCGCCACGGTCTCCCAGTAGCTTAGTGGTTGTACGAAGGTCATAACACTGACTGCCGTCATGAACTGTGATCTTTTGCTTTTCTTGTCATGTTTGGAAATTTAAGGCCAGTCTACAAAGTTTTAAACGTGGATATAACGCACTCTTCAAAACATGTATTTCTTAGGAATTATTGGAAGCTAAAAAATATTTTAGTGACAATGTAGATTGTAATACAGGTCGTCTTTTTGGCTGAGTTGGCCGAAATCTATCACAAGTACCCGCGCGGTATATAAAAAGAAAGAACAATCTGAATACGGAGAGTGAGACTGGGAAGAGACACGGTGCGAAGCTCAAGCGCGACAATTCACGCTGATCTGCGCTTCGGGCATTGTAAGGAGTATCCGCGTTTGAGGGATAAGAATTAGAAGAAGAAAGCGACTGTTTTGCACTCTCATGTTTATAAATAGTAAATAATAATTAATTGAAAACTTTGTTTATAAAGCCCCTTTGATGTTTTGCTAACGTACTCACTTTCAACAGGACCATGCGAGTAAGAAGCTGGAACCTTCATGGGAAGCTTTCAAGCAATACGAAGAAGAGACTTTTGAAAACAATAGGTATGTACAGTGTTATTGCATAGAAGAAATCGCACGCCTGCTTGAGCTCATCCGTCCACACGCGCGTCAACACGCGCGTCAAGTTTCCTCGCGGCATCCTACTATCGCGCGCGGTCGCGTGTTCTTTTCACCCTACTGTCCCTGAGCAGAAGGAGGGAATCCTTCTAGTCTAATAAAACCTGATGTAAAATGAAGAAGGCAAGGCCGAGAAACGATATTGTAAAAACCAAGGTTTGGTCTATTACAAGGTAAATGATATTAATACAATATTTCGGCTCTATTACAGAGTCATAGTCATGTAATGATACTTTTACAAGAAGGCAACTTGAATATCAACGGTAATTAGGCGTGTTAACATTACGTAATGTTACCACGCCTAATTACCCTTGATATTTAAGTTGCCTTCTTGTAAAAGTATCATTACATGACATCATTACATTACAATGATATCGTTTCTCGGCCTTGCCTTCTTCATTTTGTATTCAAAATTGTCAAAACGTGATGTAAACACCAAAGAGAGAGAGAGAGTTGTAAAGAATAAGAAAGTTTAAGTGAATAAACCCGAGACTCAGCTAAGGGGGTGCATATGAAACATGTGACGTGACGTCATCACCTTCACCTTCACCTATCCTCTTCATGCCATGTGGCACATAAGGCCTCAACACTCTCCTGCCAACCAACTCTGTCGGCGGCTGCGATGTTTGCCTCACTCCAGTTCTTCCACCAGCTTTTTCTCTTTCTCCCTCTGCCGTCCTTCTCCATGACGTCATGCCTGAGTTTAAAAACTGCTACACAACTCGTTAGAACGCGCATTATACAAAAAATAATTATAAAATGGAGTGTTGAATGTGTGAAATATCGGTGCCCCAAACATGTCAAATGTGTTACAAAACTTTCAGGATTTTGTTCGTTAACTGTTCAGACCAACTGCAGTAGCCCTTTTCGCAGCTAACGTTTTTCGTTTGCTTTACAATGTATTGGAACGTGGAAGTGAGACAATTTCTTGCGGAATTAAACAGAAAAATTGCCCGAAATTGCCTCACATCCGTGTTCAAATAAATTGTAATGCAAAGGAGAAAAGTTGACTGTGAAAAGGGCATCCTTGTTCAAATAAATTGTAATGCAAAGGAGAAACGTTGACTGTGAACAGGGCTATTGAAAGCTACTGTAGATAAAATGTTAGATCTCATGTTCATGTACACCTTCATGTTTCGTCTGAAGGGAAAGATTACATATAAGATTAAACACTTTTGTGCACAGGTCATTATACTAACCTGATTTGGTTGCTGCCTTTTCTGTTCTCCAGGCTCCAAAAGGGATCTCTTGACGGCGCGTCCCTGGTAGCAAGTGAAAACGAAGAGAAGAGTCGCTATTTCTCGCCCTCCTCAGGACGCTGGGTGAAAAGGTAAGAAGCGAATTAGCCTCCCCTCCCCCCCCCCCCCCTCCTCCTTCCCAAGGTGTACAGCAAGCACGCAAGGGAGCAGCTACAACTTATTGTCTCCCTTAAAAAGATAATTGAGAAGATTATTGTTAGCTATGAAAAGTTAAAAGTCATATTGGTTTTGGTAAAAGATAAACGTGTGCCTCAACAAACCAGTCAAGAGCTGAAGTAGCAAATATTAATTGTAAATCTGTCCTTATTAAATGATCGGGAGTAATAGGTATTAGCAGTTATCGGAACGTTATCGACGCTCTTAAGTAACTCTGTTGTTATTCAAATATGTGATTGAACTTTTCTGTTTCTAGACATCCTGGTTCCACTCCTTCTCAGAGGCAGAGGCGATTGTATACATCATTAGCGATGGCTGAAGAAATTGATGCCAGTCGTTCTTCCCCGAGAACAGGCTCACCAACTCGGCCGACAATTCCACAACCAACCAAGGTAAATATAGATTAATATAGACTACTCCTTAGCAAGTCTTGGTCAAACGGATGATTTAACATCGTTCAACACTGTTGAGTACAATTATGTTGGACGGTGTTGCACTTAACAATCAACGCTGGGTACGTGCTGCACTTGCCGGTCAATCAAATTCAACTTTGTTGTTCGCCTTTGAGAACAAAAGAAACGTTAAGTCAACATTATTTTAATCGTTCCGTTGTTCCGAGAGGTATTTCTCCGGGTACTCCGGCTTTCCCCTCTCCAACATCTCCAAATTCCATTTCGATCTGGATAAAGTAGAGGAAGCGCCACCTCGTGGATGTTTAACGGTGGTGAACGGTAATGTTTAACCTGTTCAGCCGCCTTAACCAAGTTATTAAAAGTTTTGCAAATGCAACCTTTCGTTGAGCCAAACTAAAAGAGTCGTTGACACCTAACAGTATAGGATACGTTTGCTCTACTTCTTGGCGAGTCAAACATGATACCGTTGCTTTCATCTAAGCGTTGCCACTTAGCGAGAAAAACGTGGCCTAATTTGGTACCAAACGTTACATGTTTTGTCATCAAACCGATTTCAAGTTTTCAGCCCCGGTTAAGTGATGATTAGCTCTTTTGTTACCCAGTGGAAAATATTCCTATAACAAATTTACAGCAAATTTTATCATTTTAAGACTTATTTACAATTCCAATTCGATCTTGGTGGTGTCCCCAGTTAGCATTTTGTGTTAAAAACCGACGACATCTAAATAGTGATTTATTTTATTTATTTTCATTTTTTTTTACAAACGTGGCAAATTTGCAGTTCCTTTAAAACAAACTAGTTTCTTGCGGCAGTTATCCAAACTTCAAATGTTCGATGACAACATGTCATGTTTGATGCGAAAATAGGTCTTTTTTTTACGTGCCACGCTTACATGAAAACGAAAGTACAGCGGGTTTCAATTTTCCTCTTCTTTTCATTTCCAGCCTAAGAAGGTGAAGACAAAAGCGAAGAAGAAGGGCAAAGTATCCAAGAACGTGTCTTTCGTCAGCAAAAAAAAGAAAGCGGTAGATTCTGACGAAGAAGGGTCCGACTCTGAGAATAAGAAACAGGCTGAGTCTGTCAAACCTGTTGTACCAGATTTTGTTGACGTCATAGAGAATAAAGGGTAAGAGAGTTATGAAATACTAAAAATCTGAAAATATTTTGCCGCTAGTGACAACGTAAGGATATCAAGCTTTAAGTTTGAATGTAGGATAAACAAAGGACCTTAGGTCTCTATCTTTTCTACCCGAAAATTATCATGTACTGGGGTGGTATCTGATTCATTTTATAACATAAGGACGTAAATGGCGAGAAATAAACAATGAAATGATCAGAACTCAGAGCTAAATCGGCTACTTGTATCAAGCGCTGAAAAAGGATCGTATATCGAGACACGATTCGTCCAATACCTGTTTTTCAACTTGATACGATACTGGGCATGTTTGTTGGCGATACTAACCTGTGACGTCATCGCTCATAGCTCATGTTATGACTTATCCAGCCTAGTCCCTAGGCGTTCTCTCTTACCCCGTGGTCCGCGCGAAGTCTGAGAAGGGATGGGCGTTCTTGGCGTGTCTCTCTCGGTGACGTCACGGCTCACGGTCCAGGTTTGTCCGAGCCGACAACCCCTAGGGACTAGGCTATGACTTATCAAGGCTGGAGAACGGAAAACGCTTTGCTTGATTACGAACAGCATCAAAGAGTATCGAAATAACCGAATGATGCTAGGGACGAGTATCAGTTACTCAGTATCGTGGATCGATAATTTTGATATAGGTATTAATTTTCAACGAAAATCTTTGAAGTTGTCGTGAGATTGACTGCTTTTCGTCTTGTAGAACTGTGTCAGCCTTCAAGCAGTACGTGCAAAACACAGAAGGACGACAGGCATTGAACCAGCTGTTGATGTATTTGGAAATTGAGCAGTACAACGCTATTTTACCGGCAAAAAAGATGCAGAAAGCCCAACAAGCAACTCATATTTACAAGTAAGACTGCCCTCAACACTGGGTCTTATGCGAACGCAAACAAGGGGAATTTGAAGACGCGTTTAGTAGTACACTCGTGCTAGGTTTCGCTGAAGCAAAAAAGGGGGTTAGTTTGTAAAGAAACTGTGGTGCTGCGTCGGTGAGGAAGTAAAACACAAAACTTTGGATTTATCAACTGAGTTGATAAGGTAAATTGGCCACCGAGCCTTTTTATTTCTTTGCGGTGGCCAATTAACCTTATCAACTCAGTTGATAAATCCAAAGTTTTAGGTTTTGGTTGCCGTACGAAGTATTCAAGATGACCAGTCTGCCTAAGAACGAATTCCAAGCAGCAAAGATCATGGTTGTAGATTCTAAATGCAGCGAAAGTTGTGAAGTGAAGAAAGTGGTCTCTCAATAAAACGGTTGCTAAAATTTAAATGTAAAGTGTGAATACTGTGAAGTATGAATCAGTTAAATCAGGTAAATTAATAAATGACTGCCCCAGAGTATTTAAATCTGAACTTCCTTACCTTTCTTTGCAGGACATACTTTGACCCGACATCCAGAAGGTAAATATCGTCTGTCTGTCTGCCGCTCTGTCTGTCTATCTGCCATCCTGTAGGTCTGTCTGTGAGTCAGCTAGCCAGTTAGTCAGGTTGTCTGCATGTCACTCAACTGGTTAGTCAGGGAGTGGCCTGTTTCTTTCTCCTCTGTCTGTTGATTAGTCTCTGTCGCGACACCGCTCACAATCACGTTACGATTTTTCTTGTACCCATAAACAGGCGCAACATATAATCTCTGTTTTGTGGTTGTTGTTTTTTTCAATAGATCAGTGGGTCTTCCCCAGACTCTTCTCAATCAAGTGGAAGGAGAGAGACCTAATACCCCAGTATTTATTGAAGCGCAGCAGTTTGTACTTAGCGATGTGCAGACCTACTTCAAAAGTTTTTTCAAGGTAACATGAAGCATTTGATTTGATTGTGATTCTCAAGTGGTATGTAGGGAGGAATGCACATGCTTTGTAATCGTAAAGCGTGTCAAAGTTTCCTTGGGGAGGGTGGGAAGGGGATCAACCAAGGAAGCTTTTTTCCATAAAAAACCAAATGAAACGGGTTGCCCCTAATTGGCGATGTTGTTACGCACAAGTCGTTATTAATCGCGGTTTCTTCTTCTTAAGTGGTGAATAAGGCAGAAAATTAACTCTCTTCAATTGTTGTGGTCCTTAACTTGCCGTGCTTACTTTTAAGTTTGTGAATAAAAGCCTAAAATGTAGCCATTCAAATAAAAAAGCACTTCGTATCCGTGGTCCTTTATAAGCTGTGTACACGAGATTGATCACTGGATGTTGGTTAATCGTCTTAAACTGAACAAAGATAAGACTGAACTTCTAGTGATCTCCGCTAAACATCTACCGAGACCAATCCTTCAAGAAATCTCTGTCGTCAATGAGACCATCCGCTCCTCGCAGAAAGCAAGAAATATTGGTGTCATTTTTGACCATCATTTTCGTTTCAATGAGCATATTGCAAGTATTTGCAAATCATCTTTTTATCATCTCCGTAATATCAGCAATATAAGAAAGTACCTGTCATCCACCACTACTGAAATACTTGTTCATGCGTTTGTATCTTCAAAATTGGATCACTGCAATTCTTTACTCTATGGCTTACCGAACTGTCTAATAAAAAAGTTACAGCACGTCCAGAATGCCGCCGCTCGTCTCATTACCCTCTCAAGAAAACACGAACACATCACACCTATTTTGTTAAATCTCCACTGGCTTCCTGTTAATTATCGCATCATCTTTAAAATTCTACTCATCACGTACAAGGCTCTAAACGATCTGGCACCTACATATGTTCGCGATCTTCTTACTCCTTACACTCCACCTCGTCAGCTACGTTCATCTTCAAAAGACCTTCTTTCAATTCCGCATTTCAATTTGAAAACATATGGCGCAAGATCTTTCTCCGTGGCAGCTCCTACACTCTGGAATACTCTGCCTTCTGACATCAAGAACAGCTCCTCAGTGTCCCGTTTTAAACATAAACTTAAAACTTTCCTTTTTAAAAAAGCATTTTTATAACTTTTTAGCAACATTTTTTATTAGTCTTAAGTTTTTAAGGATTTTTTTGTAACTTTTTAACTATTTTTATATTTATTTTTTTAATAGTGTTTTTAATATTTTTAACGTTACTTCTGTAAAGCGCTTTTGAACTTTTAGGATATTGGCGCTATATAAATATTTTATTATTATTATTATTATTATATTAAATGCTTTAAAGTTTACATGAAGACTCTAAATCCTCGGTTTCTACATTCGCTCTTTAGAGATCAACTTCGATGTACGAAAATCGTGGAAGAGAAAAGGATCGTCTCTAGGCTGTGAAGATCAAGTGAAAGACGTGCACGTTCTTCAAATCTTTTCTTTATATAATCATCACTTATTCACACATTCAAGTGATAAGAATAAATAAGGTGATCACCAAGATGAAGTTGTTTTGATATTTAAACAAATTCCCCTTACTAGTTCCGTAAAAAATGTTTGGGAAAATGTAAGGAGAATATGCATATTCATATGAGGGCTTAAAGAGTTATTGCATTTGATGTCGTTTGACTGAAAAAGTTTCTCTTTGCTGAGTTTCGAACTCGACCTTTTCTCAAGGTACAATCAGTTTGTGTATGTTTATGGCACCGGACGCTCGAATGTCTACCCTTTTGGTTAGGACTAACTTTGATGAATTGATCGTCAGAAGTTTTGTTTTCACTTTGTTAGCACGCGCAAGATGCCACAGGACGCCGTGAAGGGACCCCTAACACTCCGGGAAGCTTTAACAAGGCGGACACTTTCGATAGCTCACAGAGTTTCTTGCAGTTTTACAGAAGAAGAACAAGAAAGGCCAAGGTGTGTTCAGCGATTTTTTTTTGGCAAGATTTTTTTTTTTGCTTCGTTTTGTTCTGCACATATTTTCCTTCTGCAAAAGCTTTGCACAATTTTTTTTTCGTTCTTCTTTGTCACAAGCTTTTAGTTGAATTTCAACTGCTCCTCTGGTCTTTTTCTCGGGCCGGGGAAAGCGACCAATAATCCAAGAAACCTAAAAGTTGAAAGGTAGGCTTTGTAAATGTAAATGACCAGCGAAAAAAGGCTTCAGTTTATGTTACCAGTGTCCCACTCTCTATTGTTCTCTATGGCTATTCATCTGTTCCTAACCTTGCGTTTCCTTGCTTTTAGAGCACTGGCCGATCTGCACCTACGAAAGAAGACAAAGATAGCTTCAAGAAGGTTCTACAGTCTGTACACGGGAGACTGTCCATCAAAATGGAGTATTTCCGACGCTACTTGCAAACCCATGGCGAACCAGATGGCTTTCCACGCCTAGAGAATGATCTTGTCTTCTACTTGGAGGTCCAGAAGTTCAAGGTAACTTTTTGTATTGTAAAATGGGTTAGCCTGTGAAGGTAGGCAAAGTAGCATAGGCGCCACAGGACACCCAGACTGCCGCCGCTTCTAGTTTCTATGGTATGAAGTACTAACTAGGAGTATAACTAATTCCCTCTCTACCCCCTCCCCCCCACCCTGCTCCCCTCCTTCCCCTTACCGGATGGGATGCTGGTCCATCGTGCGCATTCTTACAAAGTCCATTCTTACAAAGACCGTACTTATGGAGGACCTAATCTGGGCAAAGGCCAAAAGCGGATTCTGAAAACAAGGTTGTGGAGGGCCCTGATTCACAGCAGTCAAACACAGAAAGCTACGTCACTTCCGGTTTTTCGGCTTAAGTTTGAATCTAACCTGCGATCAGGCCGAATTTTAGCATCGCTCTCATATTCTCTTATGTTGGTCGCTCGCTAAAATAGGGGCTGATACAATCTCTCACTAGAGTTCGTGTCGGCGGCCAAATTTTGGCCGCGGGAATCTCGCAATCTGATTGGCCCTTCAACAATAGAGCTGTCAACGGAAGTAAATTGTCTACGAGTCTCGCTCACAATTTCGATCCGACCGCCATCGCCAAGGAACAATCAAGGAACAAGTCTGCCGAAGTGAAATGTGTTGCTCTAATAAATTCTCGTCGTTCTAGGAGAATTGTCAACATTTCTTTCTCTCCTGAGGATGGCGTTCGGTTTGACGCAAGCTGTCTCTCACCTGGAGCAGAGAAGTACAGCAACAGTGAAGTATGTATTCCGTTTTATCGCATCGTGTCGCGGAATTTTCATTTGACGGCTTTCAACTAGTATTGATAACTAGTATTGGTTCGCGTTTTACGGAACAAAACGAACAGCAGACGAGCAAGTATCTTTCGCCAAGAATGATCAACAAGTCAACCGATAATTCGGTAAACTTAACGGTAAACTGATGTTTGGCAAGAACCGCAATCAAGTCGCAATAACGATTTTCAGTTTATTCATTCATTGTTTAATACTTATGTCGTTTTATTGATCTCTGACGTTGACATCAAAGGATCTGACTAGTTTTATAATATGTAAATGTTCTTCGTTTTAAAATTCGCTGCTGCTTAGAGATAAAATTCGCTGCTAATTTCAACTATTTATCACTTCTCGAATTAAATTACAAAATGCTCCTTTGTTTATAAACGGTTTTATTTATATCTTTATTCTAGAGAATGAAACTGAAGGTATTGCTCTTAATTGCCCAAGGTTTTTTACGCAGAAAATCGGTGACAAATGGGAAGAGAATATTTCCGGATACCACCTGAAATGGGAAATGATTCAAGCATGCAGCATATTTTGGTACATGACAACCTCGTCGTGTTTTGAATTTTCATTCAGTTTCAGCTCAGACAGAGCAACCATGTACAGTACCAGAACCTTGAAGTTAGCAATCGTGTAAATTTGAGTACTTGTGCCTAGAAGATATATCGTAGCCTATGATTTTCTTATTTTGCCGACATTTACGTGACTTTCTCCGAATTGCCGTTATGGGAAATTTGCATACCGAGGATTGTGCAAGCAGAAGAAATTTTGATTGGCTGTTTTGTTGCATGTCAATCAATCAAAAAAAGTGGGCGGCAGGCGTTCCGTAGAAGAATTGTATCAGGCTCTATTTTCCGTTTCGCCCGTCCCGCCTGAATGTTTCACCGAGCGAAACGAAAATAGAGCCTGATCGCAGGTTAGTTTGAATCAGTTCAAACGTTTTCGCATTTGCAGGTATGGCGAGTACTGCGCACGCGTCGTACATTTGACCGCTGTGAAGGAATGTGAAGGACCGTCGGGGGTCCTAACGACAAAATTATAGTAAAGTTTGTTTCTCTCCAAATTAAACACTGAATATGTCGTAAATTCGACAGGTGACGTTGTAGTAAAACTGTAAATGGTTTGAACGCTTCTACCACTTTCGTTCACAAGCATATTGACTGGAAAAAATGTCAGAATTTTTAAAAAGGTAGCAAAACCCTTGAACATTTTTAAAACAGTAGTTACTTAATTTCGAAAATGGATCTGGCTTTTATGAAGATAAAAACGTTACGATTTTCTATTTTTTTTCCTCGGATTTCTGAAACGATATATGTTTTTTTTCTCGTTTGCAGGAACTATTCAACTACATGGATGATGTAAGTGAAATCTTTTAGAACTTGAATTTTTTTAAGCAATGAATCGTCCAAAGGCTACTAGTACAAACTCACACGCGTTCCCCCTTGCAGCTTAAGGTAATTAAAGTCGCACACGAGCTGGGAGGCTCACACTTGCCGGAGTTTATCCCAGTTTCTGTAGCATGAAGCAACTGAGAGTGTTGCTACTCCCCCTTGAATGGGATGCTAGTCCATCGCAGGGTTACCCCAGCAGGATGTCGCTGGTACCCAGTTATACACCTGGGTGGAGAGAGACAATGTGGGGTAAAGCTTTTTGTCTAAGAAAATAACACAATGGCAGGGACTGGGCGTCGATCCACCGACCTTCAGATATGAAGTCCAACGCGCTAACCACTGCACCAACGGGCCCCCTAACTTTAGCATTCCACTAATGTGTTTGGCTGCTGATGGCTAGGATGGAATGGAAAGAATTAGGATTGAAAAGAAAAAAGCAAA
Source organism: Siderastrea siderea (assembly GCA_964030785.1). Taxonomy (NCBI): domain Eukaryota; kingdom Metazoa; phylum Cnidaria; class Anthozoa; order Scleractinia; family Rhizangiidae; genus Siderastrea; species Siderastrea siderea. The sequence continues at coordinate 25,073,825 of OZ034979.1, read as the reverse complement.
AAAATTCGGCGAGCGAAGCGAGCACGGCTTGTCCTCTTCCCCAGTCTATGCTCGGATTGCTCCGCTCGCCGAATTTTGCGCGTTTTTTCCCCACCGCGGAGCGACCCGCGGAGTAAAAGGCATCAATAAAATATGTTGAAACTGTTAAAAATGTACTCAGAAAAACTCTTTTTATCGTTTAAAAGTACCCGTCTTCAGTGTTACATCCCTTATGGGGGCATTCTGGTCAGATGCCATGTTTTACCAACGTTTTAGCCCTTTATTTTATTCAGTCCAAAAACGCTTCCATAGGTTTGTAGTGCGAGCTGCTATGAATCTGTGAGAATTTTTTCGCAAAATGGGGGTGGGGGGGGGGGGGGGGATTGATGAATTTTGAGAACATTAAAAATAAAGGTGATGGACACGCGGTGTGTACCCTCTTTTCTTTCTTTCTTAAATCTTGTCCTATTTCCTAAAAGTATGACCAGACTGCCCCGTCAAGTCAACTTTCTTTTTCTTTTTCTAGGTTTCTCTGAACAGAAAAGTAGAGGCAATCATTGAGTGCTTCTTGGACTCAGCCACGCCTCCTTGGCTGCAGGTATTTTTCTATACTTTAATTCAATTTTTATGAATGCTGAATTATCTTACAACGTTATTCACACGCGCCCCAATTCAGGGCACTTCACTTCTTTTAATACAAGTTAATCGAACTCTGGTGAATGTCGATCAAAGAAGAGACGCTAAAATTATTTTAAATTCAGACGGGATTTCAAGGCAACGGAACCAAACTTTGAAGAGTTTTATCATTTAAAAAAGGGAAAACGTCATTCAAAGGCATTTGGCGGCGCACTCAAAACTCATGCTTTAGTGAGCTTGGAAATTCTTTGGTAGACATTCATAAACACTCAGTTCTCTCTGAATAAAGTTAGGTGAATTGGGATAGCACTGTAAGGTAAAGGAAAACGTGGGAAACTACTTTAATAACCAGTCCGCGTGAAGCAGATGTGTGTGCTGTTATTTGCACAAGCGTAAATAGGCGTGACGAGGCAGGAAAAAGGAGGCCAAAAATCCAAAGAAACAAGAAATCTGCTGCGCAAATAAGAGCTCGAGCCGTCTTATGGATAAACTAAATTGGGATAAGCTATCCAAGTGTCGCCGAGAGCAAAAAGCAAGTGTTCAAACCGGTTCCCAAAGTACTGAAAACAGCTATTCAACGACCCTGACCGTTGCTCCGATCCCGAGCACCAAGTCGGTGTTTTACTGACATCCTCAGTTTTTGTTTGCATAAATCCGCAGGTCGTTAAACTGTTCTCAGAATACAAATGAGAGCTATAGTTTAGTCGCCCGAAACTGATCTAAAACGTGGTCTCGCACTTTTAGATTTGAAAGGGTCTCGGGCTCGCAGAAGAAAACGATCGTCTCGCCGTCTCGAAGTATTCGTAAATAAAAGCTCAAAAATAATTCATTTGTTCAAGTGCAGCGTCCGTATCTTGCACCATCTTCCATCAAAACAAAGTGAGTACAACAAACCCCTATTAGCTATGATCAAATTCGTTTATTTTTTCCAAATAACTCACGAAGAAATTTGAGAAAACTGCCCCAAGAACTGAGAGATGCTGGCTCTACTTAGGCAATTCAACACGAAAAATAGACCGTAGCTTTCTTAGGGCCGATTTAGACGGTACGACTTTTGCTTACGACTGTCGTCTGCGACTTTTGTAGCGCGCGCTGCTCGCGTCATGTAAAAGATCGTCTACAACTCGTCATTCTAACATTTTGATTGTTACGACTGTCGTAGGGTTTTAAGGTGGCTCCCTAGAGTTTCTACAAAAGTGACTATACGAACTGGCAAGACTTGCAATAGAAACCCTAGTTCTGTTGTCTTGCAATCTTTGTTCCTGAATTTTGCCAGTAAGGTTACCAACATAATTACCCTTATTTTCCAGGTTTTGCTTCTTAGGCATAGGCCGTTGTCATGGCAACAAAGCATCTCAAGAGTGACAGATATTTACCATTAATTCGTCTTTTCTCTTAAATATTTTGATTTTCCCTCGGTGAAATTTTTTTAAACTTTCCTATTTTATGAAAATGATTTTGACTAACATTTTGCAGGGGAAAAATATGGGGTCGTTCAGACGGATTCATCGATGTCACGTGATTTCTTATTTTTAACCATTAAACTGGACTGCTCTGACAGAATTTTTCCAAAAAATAATATGTGAAAGGTTGCGTTAGTATCTCAAATTGTGCAAAATTAAAAAAAAAATTCACCAAAGGAAACGCGAGAAAATTTACTGTTAACTTTGCTTTTTTGGCTATGCTGACGTCATGAATATCAGGAAAAACCTACGATTTTATGTGAGCGCACACAGATTACTACAGCTCACAACATCAGCGCGCGCGCGGTCATAAAACTATAGGGAGCCACCTTAAAACATGTTTCAAAATCCTATGACAGTTTTCGAGTGGTGTGCAACTGTCGTGAACATGTTGTACGTCTGATTTAGACGACACGGTTCGTGCTGTAGACGTGACGTGAGCACCGTCTAAATCGGCCCTTACACAAGTATCACTTTAAAAGGCCTTTTTTTAACAAATTTTATTGAGTAAATCACTCGACAAAAAATTACAGGTGTAACTGAGTATACAAAAACAAATTCTCTCACGGAGAACCACAGAAAACCCGCAAAACGTAATATGAGGCCCAGTGGGGGGGGGGGGGGGGAGGGGGCTGAATAATCCACAATCCTGGGTAAATTTTGGAGCTATTATGAAAGTTTGTATGGACCTGAAATTCGATCGAAAATAATCAACAGTTTTACGCTGAAAATACAAAAAATAAAAATAAAAAATAAAAAAAAATTGAAAAACTTTACCTGTTGCGTTTGCTGTGTTTTTACCGCTTTTCTGAGTTTCTGGAGGTCGGTTAGGGTGATATTCTGCTTAACGGTCGATCGCCGTCTGTTTGGTGCCTAACTTGACGACGATCGACCACTAAGCGAATTAAGCAAAAAATCATCCAAAACGACCCCCCAGGAGCTCGGAAAAACGGTAAAAAGAGAAACACAGCAAACACACAACAAGTAAAGTAATTTTGTAAAAAAGGTGGCAGATTAATACCTATTTATATTTCTCCGTTTCTGATTAGCTAGTACCGACCATATTTGAAAGATTTTTCTATTATTGGACGCCTTGACGTCAATCGTCAAATAATGGAAAAATTATTGGATGATTGACGTCACGTAACAACGGCTTCGGTCCCGCAGAGCTAGAGAGCGCGAAAATGGCTGACAGCAGGTTTGAAACGTTAGAAACGAGGAACAAATTGCTGAATCATTGTGTGATAAAGATAGTAAGAACACACAGAAAGCCACGGAGGGAAGTTGCTTGATTTTGAAGCGTATCTTCAGGAGAAAAACATCCGAAATCTTGCAACAGCCGAGGGGTTGGTGACGGTTTAAATTGCGAAAATTCGAGGACGAAGTGAGAAGGAAAGATGGAAATATTTTGAATGAAAAATAATACAATTATTGAATTTGGCTTTCGTATGATATGAAGAATATGCGGATCTCGTAGGGTGTTATCCGCCTTAGCCTCATCCTTCGGCTTCAGCGAGAAACACCCTCCTTATCCGCCTCAGCTTTCGGTTTCAGCGGATATTTTGAAACACCATCCTCGATCTGCATAATTCTTCATATCATACTCAGCCTCATCCAGTGATTGTTCATTATTTTAAAGAGAGACAAATATGTGGTTTAGAGTGTAAAATAAGGTCAGCTAGCATTTTCGGTAAGAGATTAGTAGCTCAGAAATTCGGCGGGCAGGATTCCGTTTCCAAACATTTTCTGTACCTTAAATCTCCAGCTAAAACGCCGAACAGATCAACCCATATTAGCTTACACAAATATACCTTTAAAAAGCTCGAAACAAATCTAAGAAACCAGTAAATTTCAATTATTTTGATGTTAAAGGATTCTCATCGGGTGCTCCTAATATGATGTCACACTGCATTAAAGTCTCCTCACCTTTTATTTATTACAATTTAATGGCCTGAAACAATATTCAAAGACTAAATAAAATACAGTATTTTAAAATACAGTGCATCGTTTGTTTTATTCAAACGCAGCGTCCGTATCTTTCATCATCTTTTTAATAAGAATCTCTCATCAAAACAACGTTAGTAGAATGAAGCCCTATTAGTTAGGATCGAAACTGTTTTATGTCAACAATCTAAGAAGTAATTTACACCTGATTTCTCTGTGTATACCCGGGTTTTCAAGCATGATTCGCCACGATTTCGCCCGTTTTGAATATCTCATAACCACAAAGCGATGAAAAAAATTAGCATATATTCTGCTCTTTTATGATTGTTTATTTCTCAAAAAAGTGTGTAATTCTTCTGTAAACAAATTTCATTTGCAGTTTTCCCAGAATTATTTCCCATGGTCACGAAATAGTTATAAACATTGCGAATTAAATGAGTTTACAGAAGAAATACTAACTTGTCGAGATATAAACCCGGGGTATACACATAGCTGTGCAATCGGCTGTAACAAAAGGATAAACATTCCCTAAAGCTTCGAGGTTATAAAGATGTGAAGAGAAGCTTGACTCTTAAAATCTTTCCCTCCGAGTAAAACATACAATGAAATAAAGTGTGGAAGCCACTGGAAAGTACCAAATTGGTTAATCAATATTTTAAGATCACTTCTTTTCACAGTCGAATGCATTCTTAAGAGACATTTTTGAGAGCTTTTTTAAAACGAAGAGTTTATAACATACAACACAGTTTATAACGTACAACACAGCTTTATCTCATTTTTATGTCATCACATCCGTGGAGTGTATCTGTGACAACATGGCCTGGTGGCTCGTTTTTGGGAATTTTCATAAAATCTCCATATAAAGACGTTAAAATTTTCTTCCATTCTTGCGGAGCCGCGAGAGAAAACCCATCGAAATTCACTTCTACCAACGGGAAAATTTCGCTGTGTTTTCTCAAAATAGGGCCGTAAATAAAGCGTCGTAGAAACCAATTTGTGTGGCTATATATCTCGATAAAATTACCGTCGGAGTCACTCTCCACCACAAACATATCCAGCTGCAAACCGTCGTTATGTCTGCAACCGCTTTCGATGCAGTGTTTATAGCAACTCCGTGTGTCGCGTAGTTTTCCAAGTATGCCAGTCCAAGGCGGAACTTTGAAATGAACGTCCGTTTCTTCCGTTTGGAAAAAAAAATCATCAGGGAGCTCTTTGACTCCGTATTTGACAAACTTCTCGAAGTCTTCTTTAGGAATGCAGATGTCCACGTCATTGTCGAAAGGAACATGTCCATTGTGGCGAACGGCGCCTATCAAGGTCCCTCTGTACAACCAGTATCTTATGCCGTATTTTTTAGCGATGAGATCGAAGATTCTTAGAATCCTTGTGAGTACAAGTTGAGCTTGTCGAAGGCGTGTCCTTCCTTTGTGGCGAATGTCTGGACAGTTGATCCCACCATTCACGTTTCGCTCGCAAGGAGCTAAACTTGCGTAAGGAATCGGCTTAAAGTCAGATTCTTCCACGTGCAGATCAAGAAGCACTGATCCTGAGTTTTTATTTATCAGCGTTATGTTTAACAGCCAAACTCCGAGCATTAGTGTAGCCAATATCGACACAGTTTTCTTCCAGCTGTTTTTACGACGCGACGAGCAAAGCTTGTAAACGACTGTTCGTCCCCAAAACATATTGATGGCTGTGAGAAATTTTCGTGACTTCCTTCTTGTTTTGCTGCCGTAATCTGCGTCACGTCTTGCAGGTTGACACGACCTGTCAAACCGCACGTCCACCCTTGTAGGGTAGCCACGGGTAAATTTTCTTTTTCAAGGGCATTTGATGGCGTCGTTTCACTTCAACTACCTGAATCCTTCAGGTTGTTGTTTTCTGATGCAAGCTTGGTCGATTGTTGTTCAAATGTACAAATGTGCTATTATCGCAATTTATGTAGAGGCAATTGTTTGGTGATTTAGTATCAGATGATACGATGATAAATACAATAGAAGCGGTCCGCATGAATGCAGACGTGGAATGAGCTTTATAAACTTACGTGGCTTTAACATTACGGATGCAGTTGATCGTGTGGTTGTTGTGGTTTAATATTCTTGTGTGACTTGATAATTTCTTCACATCTAAGGGTGCGTTTCTTTGGGAAAATCCAAATCCGGATTCTTGTGTCCAAAAACGGATTTTGCGTTTCTTTACCTAAACCCGAAAATGAATTAATCAGGGATTAGTGATCTGAAGAATCCACACTCCAAGTGGATACATCAGATCAAATCTAAATCCGGATTTTTAGGATTCATGATCCGTGCGTTTCTTTGGGGGACGGCTCCGAAAAAAACTATATTTGGCAAGCGGTCTTTCTGTGAAAGTCCGCCATATTCCCGCCAATTTCTTTTGTCAGGTGGATGACATGGCGAGCGATCAAGGTGAGTTTTCAGTGCTATTTTATCGTAGAATGTACCCAACATTTTATAGGAAGTCGTGAATTTTTCGGAGAACTTCACTGCTATACAAATTACAAAAAGAAAAGCCCCAGGGGCATTAGATCCCGCCGTTTTCCCCTTCCCCTCATGGTGCAAAATACATTACGGTCACTCAAGATACGAGGCCAAGTGGTGTAAATTTATAAAGTTGGTGATTTATCGTGCCTTTGACGTGTTTGCTGCCTCCCCCCCCCCTCCTCCCCACGTCTTTTCTGCACCCTTCTCCTTGTGATAACATGAATCCCTAACAGTATGAACACTTTCCCCATCCCTCATTTGTTGGTTATTCACCTGTTCCAGCACTCGCGAAAAAAGAACGTGACGAAATAGTTTGACCATAGCGTGACTCAGTTACGTCAATTTTTTTTTTATACGAACTGACATCTCAGCGTAAGGGCACGGAAATGAGATTTATTGATAAAGAAAAATAATCCTAAAATCTAAAGGGAACGAAAAAAAATGTACAAGCCTACTTTTAGGCCATGATTCGATGAATGATTTGGCGAAAGCAAGGGACTTCCCCGAATCGGCTTCTGTGTTTCAGTGATGTAATATTTACGTGCCACGGTTTATGCCAGCTTCAAAGCTCGCTAGCACCTTCGTCCTTTCTCTCATCGAAGCTGAGAAGTCAACTTTATTGAATTTCTTGTACTTTTCTGTACAACTTTCCCTAAAGATTTTGGCGAAGCAAAGCAAAACTGCCAAAAAAATGCTTGCATTTCACTGTTGAATTATTCAACTTGGCGAAAGCAAGGGACTTCCCCGAATCGGCTTCTGTGTTTTAGTGTTGTAAGAGGGTCTCAATGGGGTGATGGCTTTTACGGTTAACGGTTAAAATTTTGGTCTTTTTACAGCTAACGGTTAAAATTTTGGCCATTTTACGGCTAACGGTTAATTTCTTTCCGTTACGGTTAATAGAAATGTTAAAAATTAATTTCCATTGTTTAAAAAAGTTAATAGTTAACTTTCAAAGTGTAAAACACCATTACGACCGGTCGTTTACTTCTTAGGTCAATTCCGGGATAAAAAATATATAAACAAAGTAATTACGGTGTTATAAGAATTGTAATGGACGTATATAGCATACTACTACAGCAGTAGTAACCCGGGGGGGCACTCCATTATTTGGTCTAAACGGGTATGTGCCGCTCAACAGGGCATGATTTTCAGGGTCTTGCGTCTTAAACAGGGTATGCAATTTCACTATTTAGCGTCTTGAACAGGGTGTCTTTCTGGACCGGAAGCCTTGAACCTTACATGTGGGTACCAGCAATTTTCTCAAATCTCATCCTAGGATGTCATTTATATAAAAAAATATTGCTTGCATGGGAAATGAAAAACAAGGCGGACAAAAACGCAGAGCACAAGCAAAGTATAAAGGTCGCTTGTCTTAAACAGGGTATTGAAATGAACAGATTTTGTCTTAAATAGGGTCAGGGTTTGAAAGCCTCGGCGGCACAACCCCACCCAAACTTCCCTTAAATGCCCCCCCCCCCCCCCCCGAGTAGTATTACTATACCTGTAGAAATATAATGTATATGAAACAGCATGTACGGTAAACAAGGAACAACGATGCCATACAATTAACCTACATCAAAAGTATATTTAATTGTATGAGATATATGCCTGTTAAGACGGTTAAAATAGCAACTTTGCTAGCTGGCTTACGACGCTTCAATAACGTTTATGACTTTACTTGACTTACTTGCCTTTTTACGCTCAAACATCAGACCGTGTCCACACCTTGACTTGTCTTCCAGACCTTGTTATCATTGGCTTACTAATGATCAGTTCCTCCGAATCAAGCTCTGTTCCCCGGGGGGGAGGTACACCCATAATGGTCTATACGGGGAGGCTTCGCCCGAAAGGGGCACCTTTTTCAGGCTTCAGGTATATGAAAGGGCAGGGATTTCACAAGCTGAAGTATATGAAAGGGTAGAGAAATCTGTCATTTAGGTATTTAAAAGGGCCTTTAATTAAAATATTTCGAGTAGACGAACCTTATGTCTGTGTCATTTTAATTTATTAAGAGCCATTTTCTGAGAATATCGAGAATCGAAAGACACTCACAAAAAATCGAATTTTTTTTTATTTTGCCAAAACATCCCTTTGGGTAAGCTAATTCAGGAAAAATAATCCAAAGTTCCAACGAGTTATTTAACGGACGAAAATTTAAAAAGTTCGAAAAATGCATAAAATGGCGGTTTTAGGGTCTCTAAACGGCTCAAATTCTCACTTAACTTTAGGAAGCCGGTGAGAGCGTAAAAAAGATTCTTTTAAAACGAAACAAACCACGAACATTATTTAACCTTTCTACTTTAAAACTGTGTAATAAATTTGCCAATGTTTGGTTTCGAACATTTTCAAGCGGCGTTTTTATCGAGCCGCTCTTAACCTTGTTTCTCACAAGGTAAAATGAAGGCCAACTTCGGCCGCTTAAAACGGCATCTGGTATGTATCGTTCAATGATTAAGACTACACAGAAAGAAAGCTCTGTCATTGTACTTTTCACCAGCAAAGTTACAGCACAGGTAACCAAAGCGTAATATGAGAGTTTGTATGGAGCTGAAATTCGATCAAAAATAATCGGCGGTTTTCCGCCGAAAATGCATTAAAATCGAAATAAAGTTTAAAAAACCTTACCTGTTGTGTGTTTGCTGTGTTTTTGTCGCTTTTCCGAGCTTCCGGAGGCCGTTTTGGGCGATTTTCTGCTTAACGGTCGATGCGATGGCATGTCACGTACTAAAGAGAGCTAAAGGTAGGAAAACGGGAATTCAAAATTGCCAACCGACACTCGAGGTCCCGATCAAAATACCCGCTAAAAATCGATTCAATCTAAAGTCAGCGCTTTAAAACCACAACATATTTCAAAAAGGATAAATCTCCTACCTTTCTATGTGATTCAATCGTCAATTAGTTTATCTCTCGAAGTACAGCCCTGCATTAAAAACGAACTAACTTTTCGAAATCGCCGCCATCACAGGCTTGTAAGGAAAAGAGGGTCAAAACTAACGGTCAAGCCTGGGACAAAGCGCCAAATTTCGCTCCACCGGGGGACGACTTGAGTGACTTCTATGTCGCCAAATGCCAAACTCACCCTCTCTCCGGTAAATCAAGTGTTGTACCGCTCAAATTTCGGCGGGAAATCGCGCGCGGGTCGCATTCAGGTATAAAACTTGACTTACCGGAGAGAGGGTGAGTTTGGCATTTGGCGACATAGAAGTCACTCAAGTCGTCCCCCGGTGGAGCGAAATTTGGCGCTTTGTCCCAGGCTTGACCGTTAGTTTTGACCCTCTTTTCCTTACAAGCCTGTGATGGCGGCGATTTCGAAAAGTTAGTTCGTTTTTAATGCAGGGCTGTACTTCGAGAGATAAACTAATTGACGATTGAATCACATAGAAAGGTAGGAGATTTATCCTTTTTGAAATGTGTTGTGGTTTTAAAGCGCTGACTTTAGATTGAATCGATTTTTAGCGGGTATTTTGATCGGGACCTCGAGTGTCGGGTTGGCAGTTTTGAATTCCCGTTTTCCTACCTTTAGCTCTATTTAGTACGTGACATGCCATCGTATCGACCGTTAAGCAGAAAATCGCCCAAAACGGCCTCCGGAAGCTCGGAAAAGCGATAAAAACACAGCAAACACACAACAGGTAAGGTTTTTTAAACTTTATTTCGATTTTAATGTATTTTCGGCGGAAAACCGCCGATTATTTTCGATCGAATTTCAGCTCCATACAAACTCTCATATTACGCTTTGGTTACCTGTGGTTACAGCTTTGGGAATCAAATACTTCCCCGTCAGCAAATTTTTACTGTTTAGTGATCTGAGCGGGTAGAATTAGATGCAAATTACAGATTTAATTCCTGGAATACTGCTAACAATTACAAAGGTCGTTGAAGATAGGCTCACCATTAGTGACACATGCACGCACAATGTTTTTCCTGATCTTTGAAAGAAAGTTCTGCTTTCTTGAGTCTTGCTGAGTCTTGTTATGTTAAAATAAAGCAGATTTTTAACGGCATTTCAACAAGACAGGAATCCACTCATTCAACTTAACCAAGATAACATCGAAAACACAGAGAAACGACGTACTATGCCCCCTACCTTGCCAACCGAAAACGCAACAATACAACAGAAAAACATTCCAAACTGTAAACAAACGAATTTTCAGTTTCCTGATTGAGCGAAGATATTTAAAAACTCACCGCCGAGAAGAATACGCGGAAAGACAGGTGACCTCTGCACTGACCCGCACGTGTCACACCACACTAACAGAGAGAGTCACGTATTCGATTTTTGTTATGTGATTTGAGATAAAAACTTGGTGGAAAGTTAAAAAGAAAAAAAAACTTGCAACAGATAGCTAGTTCTTTGTTGGATTACATGTTAGCACAAGCTCCTCAAAGGAGTTTTTACGGCGCGGTAATTCGCAATGTACGTGCTGTTGTAATTTTACTACTAATTTGATTACATTGCTCATGAAATAAAATAAATATTGCAGTAAGTTACATTCACAGTGTCTAAGTACTGATATATGGCGTCGTGTAGTTTTCCACTCTTCTGGAGAGGGTTACTGTCTGTGGATTAAGCAGTTGTTACCCAGGCCACGTTGAAGTTGTTTCCCTAAAAGAATGTACAAGACACATCTCGCGGCATCTTCAATTGCACGGACTTAAGTGCAGATAAAGCGGTTGACAGTGAATTCAAGTTGTTGTTAGCCCGAGCAGGTAATGTTATTGCATTTTGTTCTAGAATTACTGTGTTCCACTCGGCACTCGGCGTCCCTTAATCTAAGGTTCTGCAGAGTCGCGCCACGCCCGTGCCCACGGGCACCCGGGGGCGGGTAGGGGTGGCGGGGATGGCGCAGTGGTGAGAGCACTCGCCTTCCACCAATGTGGCCCGGGTTCGATTCCCGGTCCCGGTGTCATATGTGGGTTGAGTTTGTTGTTCGTTCTCGTCCTTGTTCCGAGGGTTTTCCTCCCTCCATAAAAACCAACATTTCCAAATTCCAATTCGACCTGGACGTAGGGCCATAAGAGAGACTACAGTTTGACTGTAATTATGCACCCTACTGAAATAAAGTGTATTTATGTATTTTTATTTTGACCAATGTTTGGGTGTAGGGGTGACGCTGCGGGTTTGACACCCTGGCCCTGTTTAGGACAGAAAAACGAAATGGAATGTCGATCGTACTGACCATACCCGGTTGGGGAAGATGGGCATAAAATTATATACCATGCTTAGGGACAGAGACCAAAAACCGTATCCTGTCTAGCGGCAAACCCGAGTATAGTCCACATAAGGGAGTAGCCCTCCCTTCCGGGCGGGGGGAGGGGGCTGGTGGTGCCGTGTTTAGCATGACGATAGCACGATGTAATTTCAAACGCCGAAAATTACACTTCAATGCAATCTTCCTTGGTAGAGGTTCGAGCGAGCGAGACGCAGAAGCCACGCAGGCCCATGCGAGAATTCGCCCATATAATACCTTTTCTCGCTTTGCCACTTTAGCTAGCCCGTTTTTGGTTTTTGCGTCATGGGGTTGAAAGCTTAGACTCTTCTACTGAAAAAATGCCTAAATAACCAGAAAACAAAGATAAATGTACTTTGAACTCTAGGCTTCCAACCTCATGACGCAAAAACCAAATAGCAAAGCGAGAAAGGGTATCGCGTGGGTATCGTGTGGGCGAGCCGCGTGGCTTCCGCGTCTCGCTCGCTCAAACTGCTGCCAAGGAAGATTAGGGACCGATCGTTAATTACGTCCCAGGGGGGGGGGGGGGGGGGCGGTGGTTTTCAAAAAAGTGTAGTGTTTCAAAACTGAACCCCCCCAAAAAAATTTTAGGTAAAAATTATACCCCCCTTCCCAATTCTTGTTTGAAAAATGTACCCCCCCCCTCCTGAGGAGGCCATAATTCTCTCCGTCCTTCCTAAGTCAGATTTTTTATCTTTTTTATTCTCTCGTTTATTGTTTGTATTATTTTACATTGTTTAAAATATTAAAGTTTAACTGTTTGTGTCTGTCAATGAAATTGTTGTCGTTTTTGCTTTTTGAAATTTCATATAGTTGTAGGTGGTCTAGTTAGGGTATTGTTGATAAGGCCCTGGGTACGAGGCTTGGTTACATAGCATTCAATATGGCTACTTCCAAATCATACAAAGATGTATTTGAAGTGAAGGCGTCGCTGAATTGGCAGGAGAAAAGGTCGGAAGTTCGAGAAAAGTCAACCAAGGGAAAGTACCTTAGATCGTCACTCCAGTGTCTCAGTAATGACGAGGTTTTGTTATTGTTGGAGTCTATTCTTCAAAGGTCAAAAGACGGGACACAGAGGAATTATACAGCCAAAGGTCTGAGAGCAGTTCAAGAACATCTGATGTATGGATATGGATACTTAGACCTCGAAGAAGCATACCATCTATTTTCATCTTTTAATGAGTTATCTTGCCCAGACAAACAAGCCTTCAGGGACAAATTGCTTGATCCTGATCATGGTTTGCCCGTCTATGTCATTACTGAACCTATTTCGTGCAAGGTCTTTGTTGTTCTGAAGAATGGTAGTGGCATGGAGAAGTTCCTTGTTGATTTTACCAATGTTTTGACTAGTGATATGAGTTACGGAAGAGAAGGTCATGCTATCGACAAAGATACTCTGACAATACTGTTGAAGAGTATGGATACCGAGTATGACAGGAATGTTCTGCGGACTGTTATGGCCCTGTGTCACACGCGCCCAGAGTTATACGACCTTGGAATTGATCCGTCCACAGCCAGACGACGGATCAAAAATATAATTGAAACAGCAAACGAATGTGACAATGCTTTGGCGGCGGGAGAAGATCTT